>ONZK01003694.1:14129-26424 GCA_900322385.1 Pharnaceum exiguum
CCGGCGCCGCCGATAGGCGGCGTCGGGGAATCAAAACCCAAACCCTAAACCCCTAATTTATTTTCCTTTTTTTTTGGGTTCACCTTCCCTTATTTTTAGGGTGTCTTTTTGATTTGCAGGCGAAGCCGGCACACCTTTGGTCCATCTAAAAATAAACATTTATATCAACACTTAGTCAATATCAAGTTGAAGTATATAAATATCAAGATATATGATAATTTTATCAAGTTTACAAAAAAAAAATGCACCTGAGTTAATATCAAGTTGTATGATTATTTTATCAAGTTGAAGGTAGGAAATATCAAGTTTCGTATTAAAAAAAAAAAAAAATCTGTATCCGCTACTTAACGGCCTTACATCGTCAGTTTAATTTTGTGCCCACTTTTATTTTTTTATTTTGAGTGGATCGCGGGCCCCCACGGATATTGGTGAATAGTGCAATTACCGGATATGTGTGTAGAATTGCTCGATGAATAGATGAGTACTGAAGAAATGAGTAATCACTACTGAGCCACAAACTTCTCATGTAGACATATAGACATATAGTAGTGATCTATAGGACAGGGTCGGGCCACTCTTTTGAAAAATTTAGGAGTATTATTCACCGGTAGGTTTTTGGTACACCGAATATAAGTATATACGAGATAAAATTATAACTAATAAATAAAGTATTGACTAATGGCATTTATAAGCTGACGAATTGTATGATATATCAATGCTTTGATAAAAATCACTCTTTGTAAAACGAGTGTACCTAAGAATTAATGGTTATTCACTTCAATTTTACATTAAAAAATTATGATCATTACGCTATCAATATATATGTTGCACTAACATTTTTCTTTTAAAATATATATACACCATAGTCGGCATCGATCTCGTTAAACTATCAGGAAAAACAATGGATGATTTCAACTTTAGATTTGTCCATTGAGCTGACTTGGCTCGAAATAACTCGATTCAATTCGGGTTAAAGTCGGCTCGGTTAAGTCGAGTCGTAAAAAGTGAGCTGACTTTGAACTAGGGTGGGTAGCTCGATCAACGTTGGCTCAATACGAGTCGTATAAAGTAAAAGTGTGAGCTAATGTTATTTGAAGTCAATGCTCGTGCCCAACTCTACTTTCAAGCACATGGTAGCAGAGGGTAAAGTCAAGCAGCTAAAAGACCAAAAATGAAGCAATAAAATTAGAAAATAATGTCCTGATGATGAAGCACTGACTACAAACATTAATCCATGTAACACCACCAGCTGTTTTGCATAAAGAATTAAAGATACTAGCAGTAGTACATGTTTTGCAGTTCTTTCGAAGTCAAAAGAGCCCCCACAATCCACCCATAAATTTCTCAACAATATGGTACATTTAGCTAGTAGTAGACAAATAAGATCACTTTTAATTGAAAAATATCATCATAATCATCTTCATTCCCACTCAAGCACTAAAAACTGCCTCTTGAATTTGGGTACTATGGGACCCACTCGTCCTCCCATTCCCTCTTTGTCCAGGATCTTGTCCTTAAGAATTTGATCAGAAAGGCAAAAACAACAATAATATGCAAAAGGAGATCAAAGAGATCCAGGGTGGTCAGATATGATTTGCCAATAATCATTGTCAGATATATAAAGTTTTAATTATGTTTAGGTCATATCTTACTTGGATGGCTAATTAGATGAAATATATACTTCCTTTGATCGAATAGTAAAATTTAAAATATTAATCAGTGGCATAATTCTGCTAAAACAATGATGACTTCATGAGCTATAGGCTTGAAAGTATCATAATTCATCTGGAATCCATATACAAAGGACATCCCTCCTGTGTCTTCACTAGTTCAGTCTTAGTGCATAACTTTTTCATTTATGTGGGGTGTGTGTGTGGATTATAGTATATTTCTTTTTTTTTGAGAAAAGATTTAGTACATATCTAGTGATGCTTGTTCCTTAATCCTTACTTCCTTAGTAATCATATAGGTTGGTGAGGGTGTTGTCAAGTGTAGTCTATGCACGGTTCAGTCACTAGTAACCCCCAAACAGCCAAATATACCTTTTTAGTATACACCCAACGCCAAATATACCCATTAAGTATTCCGACCGCCAAATATGCCCATTAAGTTCAAACCGATGCCAAATATGCCCAATTAATCCTATTTTTGTCCGGAGCCAAATAAAATATATTTGTGGGTATTTTTTTAATTTTTATTTATTCTTTTCCTTTATTTTATCTAACTTTTCCTATTTTCTTATTATTTTCTCTTTTTTTCCTTTCTTTCCCTTCCTTTAGTTTTTGGGATCATTTGATCTCACTTAAGAGTTTAGTACACGATTTAACTAGTTTTTATTTTATTTTACGCATATATATGTCAAATATGCTGAATTTTATTTTATTTTGTATGTCAAAAAATAGTTTTAATTAGATAAAATAAAGGAGAAAATAAAGAAATATAAAAAAAAACCAAAAAAATATATTTTATTGGCTCCGGCCAAAAATAGTGTTAATTGGGCATATTTGGCATCGATTTAAACTTATTGGGTATATTTGGCGGTCGGAATACTTAATGGGTATATTTGGCGTTAGGTGTTTACTAAAAAGGTATATTTGGTTGTTCGAGTCACTAGTAACTTAGGCCTATTATCTCCAATGGTTAGTTAAGTTTACTTCAATCCAGTCTACAATTTAGTGTTTTCAATGGAGTATTGCTAGAATTCAATTCAGTGTACATAGAGTATGTTTTGCTCATCTGTAATATTCAATTCAATACATTTTAAGTCTCTTACAAACTAACAAAATACACTCAGTTCAGATTAGCTAGATTAACTAAACAATGTAGTATAATCTCTTGATATGATGATATTACATTTTGGTACACGATTCTTAGTACATTACGGAGTATGTTTATTCACTGAACAAATTCATGAAATGTAGTAACCATCGATCTCTACGATTAGAAGGAGATGTCAACAGCAACGGGAAATTATTCTCCTATCCCATTCCAAGATGGCAAGATGAGAAAAATTGAATGTGAAGGACATCAATTACCTACACCGCAACCACTCTGGCACTCTCCAACATTATCATCTCTTTGATGTCTATAAAGCCTATATATATATATCAAAAGAAAAAACTGACAAGGAAGTGTTTTAGTCAGTGAACTTCAATGTTGTAAAAGCCTTTTGAAGCGGTTCAGTGAAAAGACATATAATGCTAGAACTAAAAATTGACCATCTAACAGAAAAAGAGGGCAAACAAGTCTACAAAGTCCTCCTATAGCTCCAAACAATTGTACTCATATCAAAGCACCCATAACGAAGAATAAATGTCAAACTTATTTGAGTGACATGTAACCATGTTTTTGAACAAGGAGTCATCTAGGTAGAGGAAGAAGTCTTCAAAACTTCATAAAGTGACACTATCGTTCTCAAGTCTCAACTAAGCTTGACCATTATGGCAACGACACTCAACAACTCACTCGGAAATTAAATCGGTGCAAGAGAGTGGGATACATTATAGTGTCACAGTATAGTTCTAATTTTCCCACCTTACATTAAAAAATATTTCAATTGTCATGTGCTTTTCTTTAACCGTAGTCCTTATAAAGCCAAAAATCAAAACTGAATGTGACACTACGGTGCTTCCTATTCACTTTTTCCCCTTTTCATCTTCTTCTTCTGCCTTTACTTCTTTTTTAAAATTTTCTTTTCTTTTTTGCTTCCTCTCTTTTGTAGTTGGATGGTCAAAAGGGGTGGAAAAGAAGCATATATTCTTGAGGTAGATGATTACAATGTCTTAAGGACACACACATCTTTGCTTGATGATAATAGTCACGGAGATCGATCATATGGTTTCTACTGTTTTAGTGATCTAGTCACTTAAGTATCTTTGTTCCCGCGATCATCATTCTCACGAGGTGCGTGCATGCGCGCTACACCTTCTTGAGTATCATAGACTGTTACTCCTTTTCTAAGTTCACATTGTGTAGTTCCCGAATTCAAGCGTTACGCCCTCCATGCATTTTGTAACAAACTAACAACATTTGAAAAGCAGAAGATATTTTCAAGTGATAAGAAGGTGTGAAAGTTAATCGGGCTGAACTAATCATTTATACATGGCAATTATTGGACGTTGCTCTAATGCTCTTTATCATTGGAGTACCTCTTAGTGTCTTATTTGACGGACACAGAGGTTTATAGTCGATTTTAGGTTGATTCTCTTGTGTTCTTTGCAAATGATCATTGGTTTAACGTTTGGGACTTCTAGTGCTAGATGCCTAGATAATGTGATGTTCACACAAAATTTTCTGCCTCTCTTATAGCATTAGGTGGTTAATCAATTGGCTCTTCATCGTTAATGTCTAATGAAATGAGCTCAGTCGCTATCACTAAAGTGACCCGGGAGAGAACCTTCCCGATATTCAATTCCACATTCTCTTGAACTCAAAATGCCTTGAACTATTACTAGTGTGGTTAAAGAGTTTTAAATAAGTGGCTGTTCTTCGAGTTGATTACAGCCAGAGCCTTCACTATTCTTGTCCCTAAGTTGGAAATTCATTGCATTGAAAATTCTCTCCTCAATATTATAATTCACATTGTTTTAATTGTTTAGCTGTCTGAAGAGTGAAGAGACAGCCACGACTAACGTACAGCTTAACAAGTTAACAGGAAACTCCTATATGAACTGGTTTGCCTCTAATAGAAAAAAAATAATGTCTCGTGGTACACAGTTTGCATGATCCTATACAAAAGTGACCTTAGTGACAATGACGATCACGTCATTTTCGCGATTACGGAGTATTTGTTTAGGCGAGTCGGCGACGCCGACGCATGTAACTATACTGTCTCCCGTCCCTTTCACAAACTTATAGTGGGAACAATATCGATCTCCTTCAATTAAGTGATGTCTTTGCACCAAAAACAACAATTAAGTGATGTCTCCTTTTTAATCAGTCCAGCTAGCATACAAAATAGCAGATCTGGTAGATAATTTGACGACTAGTAAGCCAAATATCAAACAAATAGCGTGAATTTAGCTCCGGCGTAGAACCGTGCATATTCGCTTCGCAGTGCGAAACTACATCCCAGTGTAAATCTCATTCTAATATCGGTTTGGTTTAGCTCGAAATAAGGTCGGTCAAAGTTGACTAGTCCGAAGCGAGCTAATTCTGAGCAGAGTTGTTAAATTCGTTATAGCAATCATAGATTCATAGTCGCAATTTTTGTCACAATTAACGTAATTCGATATAAACCAATTATGTCAAGTTAGCTCAAACAATTATGTAATATCGCTCAAACACAGACAGAGTGGCCTTGATCGGTTCAATTCAAAGCGAGTACAAGTTGGTGAAATTTCCAACTTGCCTTGATCAGAGCTCATCTGCTCGAATGGGTTAAACGACTACCTCTGGGAAAACCCACATTCAAAGAGAACAGCCACTAAACGTCTATGGTACATGACTTGGCCAGAAACCTCACTGAAATGCATCACATATTCACATGAATGTAGTTAACCTAAAACAAAATACAAAACCAGAATAACTACTTCTTTCCCCAAACATCTGAGCAAACATTTTATGTACTTCAAAGCAACACACAGGCAGTTATTTTCCTTTCAACACTACAGCCTCTTGTTTACATGCCCAGAAATCTTAATCACAACAAGAGGCTAATTTAACAGAGGCCGAGCTGTCTCAGTATGGTGGTGGTGGATATATTCCAGGAGAATGACCTGATACAAGGAGCAATAAGAATTTAAAACAGGAGTCTACAGTACAACACGAAAGAAAGAAAAGGAAATATTGAAAAGCTAGTGAAAAGGAAAATTTAAAAGCTTACCACAACAGGAATATTGCGAAGCATGAGGAGGCGGCGGGTAAGGAGATGGAGGGTATGCAGTTGGTGGTGGAGGGTATGAAGATGGAGGGTATGGAGATGAAGGATAAGCTGGTTGATCAGGAGGGTATGGAGATGGAGGATAAGGATAAGGTTGGTGTGGTGCAGAGTTAGGAGGGTATGGATAAGCACCAGAGTTATACGATACAGGTGGAGGTGGATAAGCACCAGAGGCATATGATACAGGTGGAGGTGGATAAGCACCAGCGGTATATGATATAGATGGAGGTGGATAAGCAGCACCAGGAGGAGGATATGCAGCAGATGGTGGTGGAGGGTAGGCTGCGGTCGAATTTGTATGAGCTGGAGATGGAGCAGAGTACATAGATACGTGTGGTTGAGACGATGCTACATACGGCGGAGCTGAAGGAGAAAAGCTCATCGCTGGCTTCTGAAATCAGCGGACAAGACAACCTATCTTTGTAGCTCATCGTCATAATAACAGAGACAGCACGAAATAGTTATTCAAGGTGAGATTGCACTTACATTGGCATTAGCATAATGCATTATCAACTTGATTTCTCCTGCATAACTACAACAAGTTCAAAATTTTAAAAATTACCGTGAAATATATCCAGCAAAATTTTGCAGATAAAGCAGGATAAAAATGCAGAACACCATATCAAAAGATGGAAAAAAATACAATTGAGTAGTGTGCTAGACTGCTGGAGATTCCATTCTTTTTCTTTTTGTTCTTTTACTAATCAGTTACTCAACTATCAGAGAACAAACATGAATGGTGAATACCAAGTTGTACCGGATGACTAATGAATTCATCGTGCATTCAATGATAAACCTAAGCATATCACCAGCACAACCAGCTTTAGAAAATTTGATGTTACTAGTTCGCAAGCCTGTGAGAGATCCGCCACATGCAAGACCAGTTACGGCATGTCCTTCAGAGCTGAACTTTTACGTATGGTGAGACCTTTCAATGATATACTGATAACTACGAATAAATATCGGGATCAGAACTTCTTACGTTCGCAAGTTACGAGCTGAGTTGCGAAAACTGAGAACTAGAATGAACTTAAGTTGTAAAGAACTAACTCATCACAGGCTGTCTGAAGTCAAAAAAGTCCCTGGTTTTCGTCAAACCTTTTGCTCATTATTTCTCTTATTTTTCTTCACCAACTGAATTCCCTAAACTATCCAGTAATAGAAAGATGCACCCAAACTAGCCAACAGGAAGTTAGCACAGAATTTCTCTCTGATAACACTTCATAGCCATGGTTTCCACACAGAATATTAAAGTTAATAGGCAAACATTATGTAGGCAACTAAGCACCAACAGCCAAGTTCATCAATCACCCTGATGTTCTGACCGCTTTAGTTCTTCTGACAGACCAATTTGCTTAGATAGTTAGATTTTGATCTATCCCCTAGCCTCAAATTCATCCAGATTTTGATGTTTGATTCCAAACAAAATCCTAAATCATTTCATAGACAAGGCACATGTCTTTACAAATCATAATATCTGAAATGCAGAAGATAAGGAACTCCAACTTTACAACCCAACAGAAAAATACTTTTCTTTATTTATTTTGGCCTATGCATTTCAGGTTCAGCACACTTTGTTCAGAACTATTTTCCATTAGCACTTATAAGTGCCGAAGAAATTCTAAACCTTATGTTTCTTCAGAACATAACCTACTATTTTTTTCAGGTCTCCTGTACTATTTCTTTCAGTTTCACAGTATTTTGACTTGAAGGATTGAAACCAGCCAATCAACCCAGCAAGTCATAGGAGTAGGCGGCCAGCCATAGGTATGAGTCCTGACTCTCTATTCAAAACAGAAAGTACCTCTAGTTTGCCTGGATTGCAAGTGATAGGGGAGTGACAGTTACTGGAGTGATAATTACTAGCCTTGTCAATAGTTTGGTAAGCCAGTTACTAAAAAAACCTTGAGATAATCACTCCCAAACATCAGTGATAGATTTCCCTCTTCACCCCCATTAGAAATAATCCCCTGTCCTCTCTCGCTCTTCCTGCCCTCTTCTAACTCCACCTCTCTTCTGCCCCCTTTCTCTCTCTCTAATCAATGAATCTCCCTCTCTAAAAACAAAGAAGAGCATCAATCATCACCATCAGGTCCATCTGATTAATATCCATATCCCTCATTTCCTTTTCCTTTCTCAGCCCATCCAAGCTAACACAGAATTTACTCCAGGAATGCCTTCTTCCTTGAACGATTCCACTAGAGATGTTTGTTCCCTAAATCATCTCCCCTAAATGATCTATGATTCCGCATGTGACTAAAATTTCGGCAAGTCACTAAAGTCAATAAACTAATCATCAGTAGCCACCTCCATTCATTCAAATATCCTTTTCAATTCTCCTCACCCTTTCTTTGAGGAAACCAAAAAACAAGGTTGAAACTCTTGAAAATGGCTGATTCACATTTCAGTATTTCCATTTTCAAACTCCCAAGTATCAAAGGGCCAAATGCTCACATTCCAAACACTAAAGAAAGACGGCCCTTTCCGAGGAAACCCACACCCGTCGAGTTACCAAACCGAAATTCCTCAGTAACAGGAATGATCAACTATGCAAATGATCTTCTAACATCCACAAAGAATCCAAAATCAATGAAAAATCGGGTAGGTGAAGGTCATCGCATTCGTTCACTTCACAGTTGCCATATCTAGGTTCAACAAATGCACATAACTTCCTAGAACAACCTTCCCGCCGCATGATTACACAAACTACCAGTGACACTTACACTATGCTCATGTTAAAGAAAATGCAACATTGAATAGCAAGGTCACAATGACAAACACTAACCAATGAACAAAAACAAAATAAAACCATACCGTCCAGTTTTGGTCTGAAGAGCCCAAGCCCTATCATCGTAACCCCTACTCAGAGCATCCTGAATTTGAACTCTACAAATCCACCAACCAAAAAACAATAAATCAATTTCCACAGTCAACAATGCATAACCTTACACATGTGTGGAACTACACAAACATCCAAAATGAAATAGAAAAGCAAAGAAAAGAAAAGATAATTACTTTCCATTGCCAATGAAGTCATCAAAGGAGAGAGTATTGCTATTCCAAACAGAAACACTGATTTCCCTTAGCCCTTCAATCAAATTGAACATAAACTTCTCTTGAAACACTGGGTTTTTTCCTCCATCTACACACACATACATAACCGCAAAAAAAACAAATACCCAGATCAACAAATTGCATATACATCAAAAATAAAACATACCCAGATCAAGATATTACATCTCCAACATAAATTAACAATACCCATCATTAAAATTGACCAAAAAGATCAAAACTTTAAGAGAAGAGAGAGAGTGGAACCGAACCAGTGCAAGTGCGGGTTCGAAACTTGGTGCTAGCATATTCAAGACACACATAAGGATCTTGCCTTGAGATCCATTCAGTATCCTTCAATTTAAGGCATTGTACAACTATAAACAAAATAAGATAACCCAGAAACTATTATAATAAGAAACAAAACCATAGGTACTTTTGTTTATGTTTATGTTTATGTTTATGTTATGCTATGAAAGAAAGACAGAAAGAAAGGAAGATTGTAATTACCAGTGACTTCGAGCAATTGACCCTGAATTGACATGAAAATAAAAGGCTAAAAAGTCAGTACGTATTATTTTTCTGTGTTTCTTTTGGATGAATTATTTGCTTTTGTTCGAGTTTAACTGGATATTGATTGACTTTTTCAGGGTAGACTTTCCTACGTGGGGTTATTTTAATATTTTTTATTGTTTCAGTTTCCAACTCAAAGTCTATTTTCTTTCGTTTTTATGTCGGGTTGAGGTTTCATGCAAAAAACAAAACACAGTCGGTTGACTTTTGTTGGCTAGTGTTCCCATATATATACGTACCCCCATAGGGCTTCAAGCCTACGAGTACCCTACTATCTTAATTAAATTAACCTGCCAGTATTGTTATTTGCTGCCGTGCTTGAATGCTTGTGTTGGAGAGATTTTCTTGTTTTTGACAAAAGTTTTGAGAGAAAGTCATGGAGAAGTACAAGTTAGTGAAGGAATTAGGTGAGGGTAATTTTGCCAAGGTGTGTCTTATGAAAAACAGAAAGACTCAAGAGCTTGTTGCTGTGAAGCTCATTGAGCGTGGGGGTAGTGCTGAATGAGTAAAGCATATTGCTAGAGAGGTATTGAATCTAAGATCACTTCATCATCCTAATGTGATTGAATTGAAGGAAGTTGTATTGACACAATCACATCTAGGTTTAGTGATGGAATATGCTCCCTACGGTGATTTATTTGGTGCATGGGATGATTTTGACATGTTGGGGGAGGATAAGGTTCGAAATTATTTTCGGCAAATTATTCTTGGGGTTGAATATTGTCATTCAAAGGGAGTTTGTCACAGAGATTTGAAGCTTAAAAACATACTCCTAGGTACAGGTGATTGTGTCAAAATATGTAATTTTGGCTTATCCAAGTTTGAAAGTTTGCATTCAAGAGCCAAAACTATGGTGGGAACACCGGGCAATATTGCTCCTGAGGTTTTTTTGAAGCAAGAATATGATGGTAAATTAGCAAATATATGGTCATGTGGAGTTATTCTGTACGAGATGGTAGTAGGAGAATCTCCATTCAATGATCCTGAAGAACCAGAGAATGTATATAAGTGTATCATAAGAAACAAAGCTGCATCATATGATATACCAGACGATAGGGGCTTGTCACAAGACTACATAGACCTTCTCTCTCGTATACTTGTTGTAGATCCGTTAAGTAGGATCTCTATACAAGAGATCAAGAGGCATCCTTGGTTTTTGAAGAACGCGAATACTCAATCGGAAAGTGCTCATCCAGTAATGCTTTCTTCAACATGCTCTTCCCAAAGTTTGGGTCAGATTGTGATGATCCTTAACGAAGCCGGGAACAAAGGGCAGCCAACAATTTATTGTGGCAAACAAACCAAACTCA
This sequence comes from Pharnaceum exiguum, assembly GCA_900322385.1. Taxonomy (NCBI): domain Eukaryota; kingdom Viridiplantae; phylum Streptophyta; class Magnoliopsida; order Caryophyllales; family Molluginaceae; genus Pharnaceum; species Pharnaceum exiguum. Next base: position 24,945 of record ONZK01003694.1, read on the forward strand.
TCATGCCCATCAAACTAAACAAACAATTATCATCTAGTCTCATCAGAACAAACAGACAATTGTCAGCTGTTTTCTAGCACCACATTTCTTCATGACTAAGAGAACATATCATATTGTTGTTTTATTATGTACATAAACTCAAAAGACTAAATAAGAAAAGTCTCCCTTTCGATAGTGGACGTAGCCAACATAATGTTGGTGAACCACTCTAAATCTCGTCTAGATTATTTATTTATTTCGTTGATTACAATATTTTCTTGTATCACAATTGCGCAAGGCTGTATTGTGATGGCCTTGAGTGAGACATCTTAGCTTAGTTGTATATTTTAGTCTGTATTGACAAAAAAATCCATAATTCTTTGCTTTTAGTGCTCTTGTTTTCTTTGATAATTGTGGAGAACTAGTTGACCTTGATAGACCTAGCTTATCATTAGCTGAAATACCCATATATCGCAGTGTTAATAAAAACCTTGGACGCATCAGCCACATCAGTTTTAAAACACCTACATATATCATGTAACCCCCTGGTTGGATGCGTATACATATATACATTTTATCAGCTATTCGAACCATATTCTACTTTTCATCGACAGTTTCATTCGACACATTAAGGTTACAGAAACAAAATATTTTTGCGGTTCATATTAGACAGTCGAATGGTTGCCTGATTCACAAATAATGGTATCTCCAAGTAATTGAAAATCAAAATCAATAGGAACTACCCTGCTAAACAACAAGAGTTTCGCTGTTGTATAGCAATTATTATTTACATCGAACAAACTAACACCTTCCATCCCCTGGCCTGCTCATTCACTTTGATAATCTTCATAGTCTCCAAAGATAATTAAGATCCATCAGTAGCCATTGCCTTAAATTCGCTCACTCCTAAACTAAGAGCTTCAGAGCCTGCGCCAGCAGACCTACTAGTTAAACTAGTACCAGAAGGTACATCCTACATGCATGCGCATACGTACCCATCTTACCAAGAGACACCTTTTGGTTTCACGTGTCAAACTCTCCATGCGTTCGTCTAGGAGGGATTGGCAGTCGACTTAATGTATGGCTTCAGCAGATGAAGCTGCTGCTGCTTCTGCCTGCACTTCCCTAGTTGTTGAATTGCCTGATCCATCACCATCATCGTCTGAGAAAACATCAACTTTGTTCTGTGCCTCAGTTTGAGTTTGGCTTTGAGAGTCTTGGCTAATGTTGGCCGGGAGCAGAAAGGCACCAGCATTCGCTTCTGACTTTTGGACCACAGTTTCAGACTGAGGCGGTGTTGATGGAGTGCCATCATAGTCTACAAATACAGTCTCCACTTGAAATCCAGGAGAAGGCAGCTACCGCTGCACCAGAGATAATATGAAGATCAAAGTAATGTACAGAAATCATCCATAATGCAGAACATCCAGAGAAACTTCAGAGTTTGCTGGCTACTAGAAACGACATTCTTTAGCTAAATAAAATGCCTTACTTAACAATT
>ONZK01003695.1:3948-14023 GCA_900322385.1 Pharnaceum exiguum
AACTAAATTATTCTTTTTTCTACATTTACTATGCAATCACGATTATCTAAGATCAGCTAGGTGACGTTCATCGCATTCGTTCACTTCACAGTTGCCATATCTATGTTCAACATATGCACATAACTTCCTAGAACAACCTTCCCGCCGCATGATTATACAAACTACGAGTAACACTTACACTATGCTCATGTGAAGAAAATGCAACATTGAATAGCAAGGTCACACAGTCACTGACCAATGAACGAAAAAGACAGTAAAAATCATACCGTCCAGTTTTGGTCTGAAGAGGCCAAGCTCTATCATCATAACCCCTACTCAGAGCATCCTGAATTTGAACTTTACAAATCACCAAAAACAAAACAATAAAATATTTCTCAAAACTCAACAATGCATAATCTTAGAACTATACAAACATCCAAAATGAAACAGAAAAGAAAAAAGATTATTACTTTCCATTGCCAATGATGTCATCAAAGGAGAGAGTATTGCTATTCCAAACAGAAACACTAATCTCTCTTAGCCCTTCAATCAAATTAAACATAAACTTCTCTTGAAACACTGGGTTTTTCCCTCCATCTACAAACATACATAAAAACAAAAAAAAAAAAACCCCAGATCATCAAATTGCATATACATCAAAATTAAAACATACCCAGATCAACAAATTACATTTCCAACATAAAATAACCACACCCATCATCAAAAAGAACAAAACTTTAATGAAACCAAATGAGAGAAAGAGAGAGAGAGAGAGAGTGGAACCAACCAGTGCAAGTGCGGGTTCGAAACTTGGTGCTGGCATATTCAAGACACACATAAGGATCTTGCCTTGAGATCCATTCAGTGTCCTTCAATTTAAGGCATTGTACAACTGTAAATAAAATATGATATCCCAGATATTATTATAAGAAAACAAAACCACAGGTTATGTTATGAATGAAAGAAAGACAGGAAGAAATATTGTAGTTTACCAGTGACTTCGAGCAATTGACCCTGAATAGACATGATAAAACAAAAAAAAATTCAAAACAAAAGTCTAAAAGTAAAAAGACAGTATTTTTCTTCAGCCCGTCTTCCGTGCACCGGGTGTATATATACACCATATGCCACGTCAGAGACATTAGTCATATAAAAGATTTCACTAGTCATATTACTACTAGTCATTAGTCATATAAAAATACCCACTATTCATTAGTCACATAAAAATGTCCATTGGTCATTAGTCACATAAAAATGTCCATTAGTCATATATAAACGATGACGTGGCACAGGGTGTATATATACACCCGGTGCACAGAAGACTTGAAGATTTTTCTTTGTTTCTTTTGGATGAGTATTTGCGTTTGTTTGAGTTTACTGGATAATTGATTGACTTTTTCAGGGGGGGACTTATCTACATGGGTTATTTTTAATATTATTTTATAGCTTTGATTAGACCTAGTCATTGGATCAATCGGGTCGGATTCGATTTGGTTGACAATAATAACTTTGTAGTCGGATTCGGGTTGGATTTTGCCGGGGCCGGACACAATTGGGTCTTAACTCTTAGCTAAACGGGTTGAGCCGATTTTGGGTCGGTTAATAGTCGGGTTTGTGTCGACATTCTGTTCGGGCCCAATCGGGTTGGATTAAGCTGGATCGTATTTGGTTCGTCGGATTTCTTCGGATTCGGATACCAAATGGGTCGGGTTTTTCGAGTCGGGTTTTTCGGGTCGAGTTGCATATTCTTAAAAATTATTATATGAACAAATCTATTAAAATGATATGTAAACTAGACTGATGTACTAAAATAAAATTGGAGTGTTCAACTAGACTCGAGTACCTTCATTGAAACTAAAATAAAAGGAATTTAATAAAACTACTGAACAAAGTTGGAACAGAACTAACTAGACTAATGTAAAAATCAAATTGAATTGAACTAAAGTAATGATTTGAGTGTTGAACTAGACTCGAGTACCAAATCTATTTATAAGATGAATATATATTGGACTAAATTAATTCTCGTAGAAACTAAATCAATATATTATCTAACTAAATCAATAATATTAATTAATTATTTAATTGAACCAATATTATCTCTAGTAATTAATTTAGTAATTGAACTAAACCGATATAGATTGATCTATAGTAATTAATTAATAATCAAACCAATATTATCTAATTAAAATGTGATGAACCAAGCTCTTTCGTGTTTGGGTCTGTTTCGGCTTTCATTCGGATCGGTTTGGTTTCAAGGTCGTGTTCGATTGTGGTTCCAGATCGGTCCGGTTAATATTCGGGTTTGCGTCTTTGCTTAGTTAAGTTTTTAACATTATCTAGCTTTTGCTTAAGAGTTTCCTCTGGGGTATTGCTACTGCGCGAGTCCCGGCGTTGCCCCTTGATGTTCCCGCAGATGAACCCATCTTTGTGAATGCTAAACAGTATCATGGAATTCTTAGAAGAAGGCAGTCACGAGCAAAGCTAGAGGCTCAAAACAAGCTGATCAAAGCTCGCAAGGTACTTTGCTTTCCTTAGTAAGGCACATGTTTGAGCTTATTTAGTCACGCTCTTAGCTTTATGTGTACATGTCTGATCGTTACAAACTTCCATATCATAGGAGACTTGTTCGGTGGCAGTGGTGTGAGTTTTGATCGTCTGCATAAACATCTAATCGCTGTCTTCTGTTTACAGCCGTATCTGCACGAGTCGAGGCATGTTCATGCACTGAACAGGGTCAGAGGATCTGATGGTCGATTCCTTAGCACAAAGAAGATGCAACAATCTGACGCAAATTCCATGATCGAAAACCATTCAGTTAGTATTCGGTTAATGTTCGGGTGTCACTAAATTTGGGTTTCGATTAATATTCGGGTCATGTTAAATCGGGTCGGTTTAAAATTTGGTCAGTTAAAATCGGATATGGGCCAAAATTGGGTCGGTATGAATTGAGTCGGTTTAGTTCGTTTCGGGGTCAATTAGGATTTCGATTCGACATTGGGTCTACACAATCGGATCAAATCGGATTCGGGTTATTCAGGTCGGGTTATCACTACTGGGTCAGATTTGCCAGATCTAGCTTTGATGCTTTCAGTTTCTTGCTCGAAGTCTTATTTTCTTTCGTTTTTAATTACGTCAGTTTTCCATGCAAAAAAAAAAAAGAAAGAAATCAGTCGATTGACTTTTGTCGGCTAGTGTTTTCCATATATACTACCCCCACACAGGGCTTCAAGCTACGAGTAACGTACTATCTTAATTAATTAACCTACGGCTACCGGTATTTTCTTTGCTGCCGTGCTTGTGTAGTTGTGTTGGAGAGACTTTTTTGTTTTTGACAAAGCTATTGAGAGAAAGACATGGAGAAGTATCAGGAAGTGAAGTACTTAGGTAAGGGTAATTTTGCCAAGGTGCATCTAATGAGAAACAGAAAGACTCAAGAGCTTGTTGCTGTGAAGCTCCAAGAGCGTGCGGGTGGCGCTGAACGGGTAAAGCATATTGCTAGGGAGGTAATGATTCAAAGATCACTTCATCATCCTAATGTGATTGAATTGAAGGAAGTTGTATTGACACAATCACATCTAGGAATAGTGATGGAATATGCTCCTTACGGTGATTTACTTGGTGCATGGTATGATTTTGACAAGCACTTTGGAGAGGATAAGGCTCGGAATTATTTCCAGCAAATTATTCTTGGCGTTGAATATTGTCATTCAAAGGGTGTTTGTCACAGAGATTTGAAGCTTGAAAATATACTGATAGGGGAAGGTGATTGTGTCAAAATATGTGATTTTGGTGTATCCAAGTCTGAAAATTTGCATTCGAGAGCCAAATCTATGGTGGGAACACCGGGCATTATTGCTCCCGAGGTGTTTTTGGAGCAAGAATATGATGGTAAATTAGCAGATATATGGTCATGTGGAACTATTCTTTACGAGATGGTAGTAGGAAAATCTCCATTCAATGATCCAGAAGAACCAGAGAATGTATATAAGTGTATCATAAGAAACAAAGCTGGATCATATGATATACCAGATGATAGGGGCTTATCACAAGACTACATAGACCTTCTTGCTCGTATGCTTGTTGTAGATCCGTCAATGAGGATCTCTATACAAGAGATCAAGAGGCATCCTTGGTTTTTGAAGAACGCGAATACTCAATCATCAGAAAGTGTTCAGCCAGTAATGCTTTCTTCAGCAGATAATGGAGCATGCTCTTCCCAAAGTTTGGGTCAGATTGCGAAGATCCTTAACGAGGCTAAGAACAAAGGGGAGGCAACAATTTATTGTGGAAAAAGGAGTAATCTCATCAAGCCCGTCAAAATAAACAAACAAACAATTCTCACCTAATATCATCAGAACAAAAAGAGAATTGTCAGCTGTTTTCTAGCATCATATTGCTTCGGGACTAAGAGAACATATCATATTATTGTTTTATTCTGTACATGATCTCAAAAGACTTAATAAGAAAAAGGCTTCCTTTTGATAGTGGACGTAGCCAACACACTGTTGGTGAACCACTCTAAATCTCTTGTCTATTTTATTTATTTCGTTTATTATTTTATCACAACTGCTACAAGGCTGTATTGTGATGGCCTTGAGTTTTGAGACATCTTATTAGGTTAGTTGTATATTTTAGTCTGTATTGACAAAAAAAATCCGTAATTCTGTGCTTTTAGTGCTCTTGTTTTCTTTGTTTTATTTGAAAATTGTGGAGAACTAGTTGTCTAGCTAGTTCACCTTGATAGAACTTATCATTTGCTAAAATACGCATATCGCACAGTGTTGATAAAAACCTTGGACGCATCAGCCACATCAGTTATAAAACGCCTACATGTAGCATGTACATGTAACCCCCTGGTTGGATGCGTATACATATATAATTTTATCAGCTATTCGAACCATATCCTACTTTTCATCACAGTTTCATTCGGCACATTAAGGTTACGGAAACAAATATATATTTGCGGTTCAAATAGACTGCAGAATGGTACGTTGCCTGGTTCACAAATAATGGTATCTCCAAGCAATGGGAACATAATATAAAACCAATCAATAGGAACTACCCAGCAGCTAAACAACAAGCACCTTCACTGTTGTATAGCAAATTTTACTTGTATGTCAGTTACAGTTTCCTTGCCTTTCTTTGGATCACTAAACCTGAAATTCTCAGGCTTCAATATATAACAAAGATTGCTAAACTCAAATCCCCTCTCATGTAACAATGACAAAATGGACCTAAGAAATATTTATACGATAACATCTATTCCAATTGGAGCGAGCGAGAGACCAACCATAAGATCCTTAATTAGTTCTCGAATGCTACTTCGTAGAGAAGAAAACACATCCCCTCGGTAAAGAAAACCAAAATAAAATCTGACTTAGAATAGATTAAATAGAACTATTATAATCTCATTTGCAATCAGAAATTAACTGACTAAAAATTGCAAAAAAAAAAAATACTCACACTGTACATAAGAAGCATTCTAATGAGCAGAAATAACATGTCTAACAAATTATCTATTGCAGAAGTCATGACTACAGTGAGGGTGGTCTAGGAGTGTCCGGCTAATATCGAATGAGATAATGAGAATGGTCAGGCCGTACTAGGTTCAGCAAGAAGGTCAGGCTATTGATGAGCTTTATCAAGACACCCTATCAAACTGAGGAAACTGAAAAACATTTGAGTAGTGTGCTGGAGACTATCAATCTTAATTATTGTTTATTTTTTCTTTTACCGTTAATGATCATGATTGGTGAATACTGAATAGCAAATCGTCCAGGGTGACTAGTGAATTCATACTCCATTCATTTATCACCGTAGGAAGATCACCAGCACAAGTAGCTATAATAATTATATGTTACTAGTTTGCATGCCACTATGCCAGTGGCACAGTTCACTTAGTTTTTTCGGTGCGTGCTCTTTTGAATTGGTCAAGTCCCTAGTTTTTGACTTTTGTCCAACCTTTTTCCTCATTGTTTCTCCTGTCTTTCTTCACAAACTACATGCCCTAAACGATCGATCGATAGAAAGAATTGAAGTAGCCAAAGTAGTTGGCAGTTAGCACATAATTTCTTTTTGCTACCACTTTATAGCCATGGTTCCCACAAATAATATCAAAGATAATCGGCAAACATTTTGTAGGAAACCAAGCAAACCAAGCACCGAGAGCTAATATTTCAGGTCTCCTATGCTAATTCTTACAGTATCATAGTATTCTAATTAAAGGACTGAAAACTTAGACAACCAACCTAGCAAAAAAAAAACAATAGAAATGATAATCAAAAGTAAATAAAAGACTTGCGTTATCAATTTGGGTGAATCGTTTTCAATTTGACGAGTTTCCTCTTCCTTTGTCATGATCATCGCCCTTTTCATTTACATGGTTTATTTGAATTTCTAAAATTTCCATATTTTTCAATTTGGGTTTGCGATTGGGATTATGATTTCAGGATCAAAATCGGTTTCGGATTTTTTGTTGTAGTGGAAGAAAAAGATAATTACTTTTCCGACTTCCTTCCCGTGTTGCCAATGAAGAATTCTCTAGTCTCTTCTCTCTTTTTTCTCTGTTACAGGTTCTGTCGGTTTTCCCTCCAAAAGAAAAGAAAAACTATTGTCGGCTGACTGACTTTGTTCGGTTTGTGTTTTTCTGAACGCTAGTATATAAACAACGACCCTGCGAGTATATTATTGTTTATATCTTGCTACCGCACTCTAAAACACTTTTTATCCTACACTACAAAACGTTCTTTTCAACCCTTATTAGTTATAATAATACAGTGAAATAAACCCTAGCTTAGAAGTCATGGAGAAGTACGAGTTAGAGGAGGAAATAAACAAGGGCTATTTTGGCACGGTATGTCTGATGAGTAACAAGGAGACTGAGGAACTTGTTGCAGTGAAACTCCTACGACGTGGTTCTGCCCTAATAGATATGATCAAGAAGGAGGTTATAAACCATAGGTCACTTAACCATCCTAATGTCATTGGATTCAAGGAAGTTGTACTTTTGACACCACCATACCTAGGTATAGTGATGGAATATGCTCCCTACGGTGACCTAATTAACTTTTGGTCAAAAGTTCGTATTTATGGAGGCATTCGTGAAGACCATGCTCGGCATCACTTCCAGCAAATTATCCACGGTATCGAATATATTCACTCGAAGGGAATTTGTCATAGGGATTTGAAACTTGAGAATTTACTGATTGGACAAGATGGTCGTGTCAAGATATGCGATTTTGGCTATTCCAAGTCCGAAATTTATCATTCAAGGCCTAAAAGTAGAGTCGGAACACCCAGCACTACTGCTCCTGAGGTGTTGTCTAGTTCTAAAATGGTTGGATATGATGGTAAGATAGCAGATATATGGTCTTGTGGGGTAATTCTTTACACTATGGTAGTAGGATCACGTCCCTTCGATGATCGAAAAGATCCAACGAATATGGCGCAGTGTGTTAAAAATATATTAGCTTGTTCATATAAAGTGCCAGACACTTCTTTGGTCTCAGAAGAATGCATAGACCTTATAGGTCGTATCCTTGTTGTTGATCCATCAAAAAGGATTTCTATACAAGAGATCAAGAACCATCCTTGGTTTCTTGAGGAGGCGGATGCTGAATCAAAAGTTCCTCAACCAATAACCCTTTCTCCAATGAGCAAGAGAACATGTTCTCCCCAAACTGAGGATCAGATTATGGCAATCCTTGCAGAGGCCAAGAAGCCAGGAGTACAAAGAAATTATTTTGGCAAAAAATATTGAGACATAGAACTATTAGTGAACGTATTAGTCGTATTTCGTTGTTCTCATATTCTTTGGTTGTTACTTTTAATGTGTTTATTGAGAAAACCTTATTGCATTTATTCTATGTTTTATTTGTTTTGGTAGTAAGAATGCATTCTTGTTCTTTATTACTCCGTATCTTTGTTCTATTGAAAATTGCATACAAGTATCATGTATACAACAAAACAAAAATTGGCATGGCATATCTTTGAAGGAAGAATAGACACATTCGGAATTCCATAGGATCTGTACACAATGATAATTTCCATTGACAATTACATTCAGCAATAAACAAAACATATTTTCGGTTCAAATACACTGCAGAATGGTTGCCTGATTAACAACAAACAAATGGTATATCCAGGAACATAAAATCAATCAATTGGAACTACCCCCAGTGACACAACAAGCAGTCTCGCTGTTGTATAGCAACTTTTATGTACAGGTTGCTTAATCTAAACAAACCAACACCTTCCCGTGCTCATTCACTTTCATAATCTTCATCATCTCCGAAGGTGAATACAGATGCATCAGCAGCCATTGCCTTAAATTCGCTCACTCCTGAACTAGGAGCTTCAAAGCCTGTACCGACAGACCCACTAGTTAAACTAGTAGCAGAAGGTGCATGCGCAGACCCATCTTTACCAAGAGACACCTTTTGTGTTTCACGTGTCAAACTCTCTACCTTCTGATCGGAAGTTGTGTTCATCTTGGAGGGAGCGGCAGTAGACTTATTGGCTTCAGCAGATGAAGCTGCTGCCTGTACTTTCCTAGTTCTAGAATTGCCTGATCCATCACCATCATCGTCTGAAAAAACATCATCTTTGTCCTGTGCCTCAGTTTGAGTTTGGCTTTGAGACTCTTGCCTGATGTTGGGAGCAGATGAGGCCCCAGTTGCTGATGGAGGAGCACCAGCATTCTCTTCTGACTTTTGGACCACAGTTTCAGACTGAGGCGGTGTAGATGGAGTGCCATCATAGTCTACCAAGACGATCTCAACTTGAAATCCAGGAGAAGGTAGCTTCCGCTGCACCAGAGATAATATGCAGATCAAAATAATGTACAGCAATCATCCATAATGCAGAACACCAAGAGAACCTTGAGAGTTTGCTGGCTACTAGAAACGACATTCTTTTTCTTTTTTTGGGTGCTCAACAAGGACACGGACATTCTAGCTAAATGAAATGCCTAACTTAACAATTTGCTTACCTTGTCAAAACCATCCATATCACTCGTGTTAAATATCTTTCTGTTTTCTGTCATTGTTGTGTTCAACCAACTGCAACAATTAGACCCAAAAAAATAAATGATCTACAAAGAGAAAAGAGGGGGGGAGGAATTTTTTTTAGAAGGTTTCCAGTTACCCCATAAATAAATGTAGTGCAGAAAGTAAGGTCAGCTGACATACAAGTAAAAGTCTCCTTGACGATCATGAAAATGCACCTTAAAGTCCCCTGCCAGCTCCGAGAGCCCAGGCTCCCCTGGCAGAGCAAAGACCATTATGCCTTTCTTTGGAGCACTAAACCAGAAATCCTCAGGCTGCAATGACAAAAAATACTAAACTCAAATCCTCTCTCAAGTAACAATAACAAAATGGATCTAAGAAACATTTGCATGATAAATCTATTCCAATTGGAGCGAGAGACCAACCGTAAGATCCTTAGTTCTCGAATGCTTCTTCGTAGAGAACAAAACACCTGCTCTCAGTAAAGAAAACCAAAATAAGACATCAAGAATCAGTCCATTTTAGATAGTAGGGAGCAATCCACAGTGTAACATTCATTGCCATCATGATACCCAATTACAAATAGAACTATTTTCAAGAACCGAAGTAGGTACAACTTTGTAAAGTTCCAAAAAGGGAGCAATTGAATCAAATCAGAGGAGACCAAACATGCCTACTTCTCATTTTCCAAATGAAAGACGCCGAATAATCAAATTGCACACAAATTTAAGAAAAACATTCTTTCACTCTTAAATGCTAATGCAATGCATGGAAAAAATGCTAATGCAATATATGGCAAATTGCAGTGAATTTTAGACAGCTGCAATGCAAGCTGAAGCTCATTTCATAATATCAACTCAAGTTTGTAGGCTAAAACAAGAATCTTTACGAGTCCTCATTTGCACACCAGAAAAATATGTTATGTTCACCAGTTTTTACGATTTTACCCTCCCTTATAATACCGTTTTTCTTTACAATTTTGTTCATTCTTAATTTCTCATCTGCTCTGACTCTCTCTCCTCCCTCCCCCCCCCCCCCCCTTCTCTTGTCTCTTCGGCACTTCTTAATTCCTTTACACCGCCACCGCCCTT
>ONZK01003695.1:37053-61389 GCA_900322385.1 Pharnaceum exiguum
TTTTTCTTATCCAACCACCACCACCTCCACCTCTTTTCCTATTGAAATTCATCCCATTACCCCCTTAATCTTTACCCCCAATCCAGGCATGGCCTTACTCAAACGAAGTTGTTGATCACAATTCACATGCATGCAAAGGTCAGTACTCAATGCAACTCTTACAGATCCAAAAGATGCGCAAATGTACCGCAATCTGGCAAAGTTTTTAGGTAGGAATATTGGATGTACTAATTGGCCTAGTTCATTTGATTAGCTAACACGGAGTAAGATTTCAACCTTTGACCAAACATTACAGGCCACACACATATCCACCGCCCACAAGGCCACCAGGCATATTGTATTATAATCGAGACAAATGATTCTGAGTTTCTGACTGACCATAATAATAACGATGACAAGAGATTAACCGAGTAAACAAAATGGCATTACTTGAAAGCCATTAACAAGTGTACAACATAGATGTCTTCCAGCTCTTCCATCAAAAAAGAAGATGTCTTAAAGAGCATCATAATTTAATTTAAACGGAACAAAAGACCACCAGGCATTAATAAACATGATGCGCAGGTGATCGAACAATGCTCCCCTAATGAGATAAATTGATAGTTTGATACTAGCAGATACCTTCTCTAAAAGCCTTCTTCCCTTGTTATCAAAAGGCCATAAAGCTTTGAGATACCTATCACAGGTTGATGTGATCAGTCTTAAGCATCGAACTTGGAATGAAGCTTTGCAGGAGTTGGCTTCAATGCTTCGGTACTCAGTGGGCTGTTCTTTTTCTGATATAGATTAAAAAAGAAAAGAAAGGATATTAGCCTCAAGCCCTCAATCACTAGAAGAAACAGCTAGCTACAACAACAACAACAACAACAGTCCCAGTATATCTCATCTAAGACAGGGTACTTGAGGAGCCTGATGTACGCAGCCTTACCCCGATTTGAAAAATCAGGAGACTGGTTCCAGAATGACCCACTAGGTACAAGAAAACAGCTAGCTGTGAATCAAAAACATGCAGCAAGTAGGTTATATGATTACCGCTTTGCAAGTGCGATGTTGGGTGTCACAGATGGGATAGTCTTGATGGCAGCAAGCCCAGTCAAAGCAGTAGCGACCACCAGGTCCACCATATTCATAGACGCAACAGCAAGTAGTGCCCGCTCGGCATGAATAGTATGAATCGCATACGATCATTTTATTTGGTGGGTTTTCACTGGTTGTGGGTAGGGCGGAGGTGAGAGAGAGGAATAGGAGGAAGAAGGAGAGGAGAGTGAGTGGGATGCTTTTGGGAGGTGGGAAAGCCATTGTTTGTATCGCGGCCGGGCTTGTGTTTGTGATGAGAGGACAGGTAGTTGAAAGGGAAGAAGAATATATAGAGAGATGGGGGCGTTAATATTCCGATTTAAAATTCAAAATTTTGTGTGAAATCGTTTCATACATGAGGGTTCATTATCGTGTAGCGAAGGTACATTATCGTGTAGTCGAGATTTCATTAGTATCCAGTTTCATATAAAAAACGAGTTCACATATTTTTTTTGAATATAAAAAAAATGAGATCTTATACCATGGTTTAATTAAGGGTGTAAATGAATCGAATCGATCGTCAAGCCCTGGGGTTGGCTCGATCAAACCTCTGCTCGATTTCGGCCACCAGTGAACTTGATTGAACCGGGACGGTTCACCTATCAAACGAGTCGAGTTGGAGTCTAGGCTTTTTTAAGGGAAAGGAGAGCTTTTATTAAAATATAGCCACAAGGCATGCACAATCAAAATCGACATTAAGAAGATATGAAATCAATAGAGCATAATATATTTGATAACAAAAATTTGGTAGCATACATACGCTTTTGAACGGCTTTCTTTTCATCGTTGTATTCAATTTATAACCATTTTTGCGGAAGAGCCCTCCATAGCAATTTATGTGTTGATATTGATATTTCCATTTTGATAAACACGACTCTTTATAGATTCATTTGGTCATTGAACTTTACAAAACCATTACTCTCATAACTAGATTAACTCTTATTATGAAATAGACTAGTTTTATTCGTATTAGAATTGAAATCAAACTAAGAAATACTAAGCACTTGAATTTGAAGGGCTTATCATTAGTTTATAAATCACTAATTTATTGCAGTCCCAACTGGAGGCTAGTTTTTTTTTTTTTAGAGAGAAGGGAAAAAAAAAGTTTTTTAAAAGATGTTCGAGTCTCGGGTAATGCATGCGACTCGGCTTGACTCCTCTTATTTTTTATGGGGTTTATAAATATTTATAGTGTGATCAAGCCTAACTCGAATCAATCTCTGGCTCGAGCTCGTAACGAGTCAATACCAAACTTAAAACTTTGAGTTACCCCGATTTAGCTTTACTCGCTTACACTTTTAAATTGTTGGGTTTTTACCCCCAATAACCCCTACTTGAACGGTTTATTCCGCAATTAATCCATACTTCATAAAATTACCCGCAACAATCCTTCCTTGGACTCCTTTAACCCCCAACAGGTTTCATGAATCTCGACGACCTCATTTCCGATAAGGATACATTATGTGGCATAATTTGGACTTTGGAGAGAGAATACTGCTGATTGGATTAAAAAAAGACACCCCCAACCCCCACTTCCTTTTCCTAAACTCTCTCCACGATTTTGCGGAGAGTGCTAGAGTGACCCACCGGGTTTCTAACCCGGTAATAGCACTCTCCCCTATCTCTCTAAAACTAATAAAGAGATTATAGTAATTTTAGAAAGATGTAGGCACATAAATTTAGTTGGTCGTTGACCCGGAGGGTCACCCAATCTTTTTCCCGATTTTGCCACAATTTTTCAGTTCAATTTCTCTAATAGTAAATGTACAGATGTACTAAACTACTACGGAGTAATAAGCAAGTTCATTTGATCAGCTAATAAGATTTTTTACTTCGGCCAGAATTGCAAGCGAAACGCGGTATATTGTATTATATAATCGAGATAAATGATTCCGACCGACCATAATAAAGATGACAAATTACCACCAGGCATTAATAAACATGCGCATGGTGAACAATGTTACGTACGTTCCCCTAAAGAGATAAAATGATAGTTTGATACGACCTATCACCAGTTGATGTAATCAGTCTTTAGCAGGAATGAACTTGGAATGAAGCTCTGCAGGAGTTCGCTTCAATGCTTGGATACTCAGCGGGCTGTTCTTTTTCTGATAGATTAAAAAACAAAAGAAAGGATATTAGCCTAGCTCAATCACTAGAAGAAACATCAGCTAGCTGTGAATTGAAAGCATGCAGCAAGTAGATTATATTAGTACCGCTTTGCAAGTTCCCTGTTTGGTGTCACAGACAGGATGGTCTTGAGGGCAGCAGCTCTTGCGGTCATCACAGCAGACAGCGGACTCCTTATGGCAGCAAGCCCATTCAAAGCAGTAACGACCACCAGGTCCACCATACTCATAGACGCAACAGCAAGTAGTGCCTGCTTTGCATGAATAGTATGCATCACATACAATCATTGCATTTGGTGGGTTCTCGCTGGTTGTGGGGAGGGCGGAGGTGGGAGAGAGGAGTAGGAGGAAGAAGGAGAGGAGAGTGAGTGAGGTGATGCTTTTGGGAGGTGGGAAAGCCATAATTTGTGTTGTGGGTATGTGTTTGTCATAGGTGGGGAAAAGAAGGAGAATATATATCATCAAGTCTTTGTTACAAAGTTATAAACAATAATAAAAGGACTGTGTAGGCACTTTAAAATGTTTGTAATGCTTTGAAAGGAACACCAGGTATATACATACAGCGAATGTACCTAAAAATTGAAGGAATATATATAGAGAGTTTATATTTTAAGTTCATGGCTCATGAAAATTTTTGTTTTTATTTCCGATTTCTAAACACTAAATTAAATTTTCAATAATTGAATTGAACTGAAATTCGTTGAACTACATAATTGTCTTTAATTGTTCAATATTGACTTTTACAAATGTATATGGCATGACTTTTTACGATCAAAATATTTTCGAATGAACTAAAAGATTTCCAGAAGTTTTAAAAAAAGACCATAAATTCTTGGTTGAGTTATGATATCCTCTAATATGTATTAAAAATGCGATCTTATATCATGGTCTAAGGTGTAAATGAACTGATTGGCTTGTCGAGCCCTCGAGATCGGCTTAGTCAAAGCTCTTCTCGAGCTCGGTCAGCGGTGAACTTGAATTGAGCCTTGGTCAATTCACCTATCAAACGGGCCAAACTCAAGTCTATGGTTTTTTCCAAGGGTAAAGAGAGCTTTTATAAAGTTACAGTCATACAGCATGCACAATCAAAATCGACATCAATAAGATATGAAATCAGTAAAGCAAAATATATTTGATAACAAAAACTAATTGGTGTCATATATACACTTTCAAATGACTTTCTTTTCATTGTTGTTTCCAATTTCGCGGAAGAGACTTCTATGGCTTTGAAGAATTTGAAGTTCTGACATTGATATTTTCATTTTGATGAACACAACTCTTAGTGTTTATTAGGGCATGTTTATTTGTTGTATTTTAGTGAGTTTAAATGAGAGTATAGCTTTCATACTTGAGTATAATACCTATAAAACAGGACCCATTTTATAAAAGTACAAAGGTGAGTTTTAAAATCCACATACCCGCCTTTGTACTCACAATTAGCTAATTAAATGAGACCCACATGTATTTTCTTTTTTAAAAATTCATTTATTCATGAATATTATGTGAGTTTAACTAATAAAGTAGAAAGTATAACTAGAGTATAAACAAAAAAACTATGATGTGTCACTTTTCTCATACTCTACAAAGTATAAGGGTTAAACATAGACCCGACAGAAATTTACCCGACCCGGTATGACCCGAAAAACCGACCCGTAAAAGCTGGGTCATGAACACGAAAAATTTGACCGAACCCGAAACTGACCGAACCCGAAAAACCGGTAAAATCTGGGTTGAACCCGAAACCGACCGAAACGACCCATTTGGCCAATAAAATATTTATAAATGCATATTTCACTATTTTAATTTATTAAAATATAATAAAATAATAATATTTTTTAAAAAAATATTGAAAAAATGTTTAAATATTAATAAAATATTGATAAAATAATATTTTATCGAACAAAACAAAATGTGCAAACCCGTTGGCTCAAACCCGACCCGAAAAGTACAAATCGAAAATGACCGAATCCGAAAAAAACCAAACCCAAAACGACCGAACCCGAAACCCGACCGACCGACTCGATTGTCAGGTCTAGTTAAACATGCCCTTAATAACACCCGATAATCATTAATAATCTCGTCTCATATCTGCTCAGATAAATGTTTCGTGTTGTTTTTATTGAACGCTTTTATTTTGGTTGAAATCTATGTTTGGGGAAAGTTGCAGCATGGAACTCGAGGGACTGTGATCGGGACTGACAGTTCTGACTTTTAGTGTTTTTTTTTTTTAGGGCAGCAAGCGTGACATGTAGACATGTAGTGTTGATGGCATTCTTTTCCCTTTAAGAAAGTTCTTTTTCTAAAGAGAGAACATCAGAACAAGCACGATATTTCAGGAGACTTTAGTTAAAAATAAGATTGTTTCTTCTCCATAATTGTAGGCACGATCATGAATCACCGGCAAAGAATCGTGAATCTTTCTTTCCGGAACAATCATTTTTTACTTCGTATTTGTAAATTGTTGTTTAGGAGACTAATGGATTTTGGTACTTCTGCCTTATCCAAACGTGTTTGGTGAGATCTTTTATGGAGAGATCAGCCGGCACTTTATGACTTCACTAGAATTTTGTTAGTTGTTTATGATCTGATTAGCACAATATACTCCGTATGTCATATTGTCATGACTCATGATGCTAAAACAAAAAAACACATTCAGACGACGGCACCTTTTTTATTTTTTGAGAACCAACTTCTAGTTGTAGCGGTCCAACCAATCCTGATTCGTCTCTACCAAGTTGAGATTTCAGCCTGAGGATGCTAGTGCATGGCCTGATGGGCCTGATGAGCATACTATTGGGTTTTTGTCCGTCTAAGTTTATCCAAGGCTGCCCCTTTGTTGAGGCACTTCGAGGGAACTATCCTTTTTTCCAAAAAAAAAACATGGAAACCTTCAGATGGACTATTGTCAACATGTCGATTGTCTGCTGTTAGGCTATTCATGTACTGGCTAAGTCACTACCTCTAAACTCTTAGAGCTGGTTTGGTGAGATGTAGGAAGTAAATTCTCAAGGGTAGTGTTGGGGGCATCCTATCAGTCAAATATAGTCAATAAGTTCAGTCCAAAAAATGGATAAGAGATTGATGCGCATGCACCCCATGAGGCCAGCACTCATCCAGCCCACCAAAAGGGCTATAGAAGGTTCCACCTAGCAGAGAATATCAAGTAAGGGCAACACTTGTCCTTCTATTTATATCATTGCCACCCAATCATGGGACTATAAATAGCTAGTGATTGGGTGAGAGAAGGGACTCCATTCCATTCCTCATTTGTTACATCTCACTACACTTATATCTAGGTACTCATTCTCTCTCTAAAAGACTCTCTCTAAAAGGACCTTGAGCAGCCAACTTACTTAGGCATCGGAGGGGTCTCCTGGGTCAAACCCCCCGGGCCAGGTGCGTTGTTTTGTGCAGGTGCGCTGGGAGTGATCGAAGAGCATCGAGTGAAGGAGGAGCGTCCTGCGTAAGAGGAGCATCCTGAGGGCCTTCGAGTGTAAGAGGGCCTTCAAGTGAAGGAGGAGCTTCGAGAGTAAGAGGGCCTTCTAGTTGAGGAGGAGCGTCCTGAGGAGCGTCTTGCGTAAGAGGAGCCCCCTGAAGGCCTTCGAGTGAAGGAGGGCCTTCGAGAGTAGGAGGAGCATCCTGAGGAGCGTCCTGCGTAAGAGGAGCATCCTGTGGGCCTTCGAGTGTAGGAGGGCCTTCGAGTGAAGGAGGGCCTTCGAGAGTAGGAGGAGCATCCTTATGAGCATCAAGTATCAAGTGGAGCAAGAGTCCGTCAAAGGCCCAAGAGCTCAAGCCTCGGCCCAACTCGTTCCTTGTGGCCATCACATACTTGAGGACCATTACCCTCAAGTCGACCCGCGAGCTCATAAGAATCCGTTTTGGGCTCATCTCCTTGAGTCCACCTCACTTAGGTCTCAGGAGGTGACCGAAACAGGTAGTGTACGTTATATCCATCAATTAGAATAATTTAGGAATTATTTGATGGTGTTTGGCTGACAAGGGAAGAAGAAATTGATGGGAATTGGTATAGGAAGTATGATAAGCTTCTTGAAAAAGAAACAAAAAGGTACAACTATAATGATATAACTATATAAGTAGTCCTACCAAACTTGTTAATGAGGCTCAAATTAGTTTGCATTACAGAATGCCTTTATCTTCATGATGTCTCAGTCTCACTAAGATTATGTAGTTATGTTAACAGTTAGTAGAATTGATTTTCAATCAAACGGTGGGTACGACTATGTAGCTCCCATATATGCATACAAACACGCGCACATTGGCACACATAATATAAACAGATACACTTGATCATTCTGTCACAGGCATCAGCAAAACCAATCAGTTAACTTTTACGTACTACTGCTGTTTAATCGTGGACTCATACGGAGTAATATATCCTAACACACATTATGAGGCATATATATCTTTTTTTAAAAGTCATCACTCATCAAGTCATCAGTATAACCAGTGGTTGTAGCAGAAACAAGCACGGCCATGGGAAAGTGACAAGACCCAGATTGGTTGCCCTCGTTGAGACAATGTGCATTACAGTTGTCGCTAGAGAAACAAATGCCAGGAAAAGTCTTGCTATACTTGGAGCATAGTATAGTATCAGTTGAGTAAACTAAACTGATTTGCCTTTTAACATCTAGCTTTTGTATAGTGACAACTTCTCCGGGTTTGATTGTTTTCTTTTAAGAAACGCTGCAAATAGTTCCATACTGGAACTGACCTGGGATGATGGGGAACACATTGGCCTGTAGTCCTGTACATTCGGTTGCGATTTGCCAAAGTATTAACTTATAATTAACCTCAAAAGCCCGTTCATCGTGGCTTTTATTTTTCATATCATTTCTTTGTTGGTCAGCTGTGAATACAGGTCGAAACAGTGGCGTCGATCATATTTACGGTCAAGCTTCAAAAAATAAAAAATCATCTATTGGATTGTACAATTGTATCTCTTGGGTGTATGTCTCTAAACCCATTCTCTACATGTACCATAACATATCCATAATCAGAACCCCAAATAAAGATCAACCTCACATTTGTGATTTTTGCAAGTTGTGATGAAGTACCGATTATCCCAATAGGCCAATAGCATAGTGAATGGTACTGATCGAAGCGACTACAAGTCAATCTAGCTAGCAACCAAACAAATTAAAGCATTACATAATGCAAGGAATCAAGCATCAAGTACTAGCGGATAAAATAATTCCTCTCAATGGAGGGAAAAAGAGGTGCCAAACAATAAACATGTTGCTCACTGAAAGGGAGATGGTAGACTGATAGCCATTAGCCAACTACCGAGTAGTTTCCAACTTTCCATGTAGATGAACCTCCACAGCTCTACTCGTGACTATTGACTTAAACACTATAGCTAGTCCATGAAATTTGCTCAAGAGAAATCACATGTTAATGTGTTATCTAGCTTAATATTAAGTATTAGCAGCTAATTAATTTGATTGATACCTGCGCTGCTCAGTTCATTCATTCAATCATTTTTCGTTTTCTAATAGGAACAGTTAAACAAATTTAAGTCATAACGAGATTAACGATAAGGCACTCGACTACTCATGCAATGTTGCACTTCACTAATACATTACCAAATGGACGACTTGAACATGAGTCACGAGTCAACCCGGTCTTCGCTAGGATAGTGACATAATCCTGACCTTTCAAGCTCTATATAATGTCCATTTTGATATTTCATATGTTATAGAACAGAGAATGAGGGAAGTGATAATAAAATATCCTAGTGAGTGATCACCAACAAAACCTCAGTAAACCAAGAGTACAGAAAGATGGGAACCCCAAGTGCTTGGATATTTTTCTTAGCCACATTCATTGTTACTCTTTCAATTTCACTAAGCTCAACAGCACTTCCCAACAATTATGCGGCCAACACTAGACCAACTAGAGAAGCCTTAGGAGTTGTCATAGGTAGTGATGGGTCGGGCATAGTCATAGGTGGTGGTGATGACAACCCCTCAGCTCCCTCCCCTGAAAATTGTCCTCCGCCCCCACCACCTCCATGTCCTCCTCCTCCTCCACCTCCATGTCCTCCTTCTCCTCCACCTCCTGGCCCTCCTAAACCATCTCTACCGCCACTACCTCGATCACCAACCGGTCTCGAGATGTCCCTAGCAGCCATCCAAAAGTTTAAAAAGAGTATAGGTAATGATCCGCTAGGTGTTACAAAAACATGGCAAGGTAACAACCCATGTTTGTATAGGGGGTTCAAATGTGGTAAGAAGAACAACAAAGATGTCCTATATGCTGTCTTGTTCAATGGTTTCAATTTTTGTGGGAAGAAAAATGCTTCTCTCGTCATTGGCGAATTGCTAGCAGGTCTTCCCGATGTTACATTATTTCATGCAAATACCAACAATTTTGGAGGTCTAATCCCTGACGATATAACCAAGCTACACGAGTTTGACGTTAGTAATAACAATTACCATGGAGAATTCCCCGCAGCTATCCTTAAAGCAACCAATTTAACTTGGTTGGACCTCCGGTTCAACTACTTTGAGGGTCGAATTCCAGCCCAACTCTTTGAATTTCGCTACATAGCCCTCTTCATTAACAATAACAACTTCCTACAAGACTTGCCTAAAAATCTAGGCTCAACCATAGCCCTCTATGTGACCCTAGCCAATAACGGCTTTACGGGCACGATACCAAAGTCCATTGGCCAGGCCTATGAGTCTCTTCTCGAGGTCCTCTTCTTGAACAACGAGCTAAACGGGTGTCTTCCGTATGAAATCGGGAAGCTCAAATACACCCGGGTATTCGATGTGGAAGGGAACTACTTGACCGGCCCAATACCTCACTCATTCGGTTGCTTGGCTAGTATGCAATATTTGATCCTGGCTCGAAACCAGTTATATGGGCCGGTACCCGAGGTTGTGTGTAAGCTACCAAAGTTGTCAAATTTGACCTTGGCCCATAACTACTTCACCCAAGTTGGGCCAGAGTGTATGAAGTTGATCCATGCAAAGGTGTTGGATGTGACAGGAAATTGCATCTTGGGACTTCCAAACCAAAGATCTTCAAAGGAGTGCAAATTGTTTTTCAGCAAGCCCAATTTTTGTGCTGAGGCCCAGATGATGAACCATGTACCTTGCAAAGGTAGTGCTGGGTACGAGTATCTTGATTATAGTGGGGTAACAATTGGTCAGTCCCATGCGTCTCAGGCAACTTTTACTTATAGTGCTCTTACTCCTGATCATAGTTAGTGGATAAAACAGATTCAATTCTGTGTTTTTTTCACATTTAGAGATGTATCTCCGAATAGGATGTTTTTCTTTTGTTGCATTAATTAATAAAATTTGAGTTGTTGTTATTGTTATATGAGAAAATTTGTTCATTCTGTTGCGGTTTGTATTTGAGGCATAATAGTTGTTGATAATCATAGTTTTTGGACACTGTATTGATGGGATCATTGATAGCCATAAAATCTATTACTTGAGAGTTGAGAGTATGATAATGTATGTAGCGTAATACTCAGTAGAAAGTTTCTATTCTAACAGAAGCACGTCACCGACTAATGTCCGAGATAAAAAGTTCATGAACGTTCTGCTCGTAACTTGCGAACATGATAAGTTTTGATTCCAGTATTATTCGTAATTATTAGTATATTATTCGAAAGAACTCGTCATATTAATATTGATAAGGGTTTGATGAGAGATTGAGTGTCAAAACAATTGAATAAAAAGTTTAATTTTTTTCAGTTGAGTTCATAGTTCAATTCATTTCAGTTTAGTAGAATTCATTAGTAGAATTTAGATCTAAAGAACGGGTTCATATATGCAAATCTTATATAAACATTCGATTGACTCACAGAGAACACAGAGATTTGAGGAGTATTGCTATAAATTAACTCGTTTTTTTTAGGCGGAGTATGTTTGCAATAATTCTTTAAAACTACATCGAGAGAGAAAGGTTGCTAAAATAGTAGAGAACATGCATTAAATTACTTTTATTGAAGTTGAGGATTTGATTCTCATCATTTCATCAACCTCTAAAATGGGGTGAAAAACTTGATCCCCCGGCAACCGCAAGTCACCCCTTTTGCACCAAAAAAATAAAAAATAAAAATATTGCATCATTTGCACTGATGGCTGTATGGGCTCAAGCGCTCAGCCCAACGCTCTATAATTGGGCAATAACAGCATTGTAAGGTTTGTCACGAAATAAATTTCCGAGTTGCGACCTACTCCCTCTAAGTGATCATGCCTCAAAAATGTTCAGTCATTGATATTACAAAATTTGTGAGGAAGTCATCGGATAAGACATCAGACTATTGCTCAACTATAATCATTGCATTCATGCACATATTTGCTTGAGTAAGATTGGAGTCTTGCCGCCTTGGAGGTGAAAGAAGCATCTGTTTTCGTTGTGCGGTGGTAGACTGAAAGTTCTGTTTTTTGACCAATTGTGTGATTGATTCACTGCAGTGGCCTGTGGCCATATGAGATGAAGCACAAACAAATTGAGGTTAAGTTGATCAAGGGAGCTGATTTGCATTAGGAATAGAAGATGAAGCACAAACAATGCTATTAATTTATGCATTAAGTAAAGATATGCTCTAATTGATCTTTCATCCGGCCTCAAAATTGTTTAAACTTGTTTGGCATAAGGATTTTTCTGGATATAAAGACGGTGAGGCCAGTGAATATCGAACTCCTAATCTTACGGATTGACAATGTATTCTCTATCACTTGTAGATAAAGTTTTACTACTGAGATTGTGTGATTGAGATTTGTCCAACTAAAAATAAAGTAAGGTGAATCACGTATATTTTTCAAAAATGAAAGTGTGGGCCCTATATATTCTTAATAAATCATTCATAAATTTAGGCGCGGATGTAGCGCCCAATGTGAGAACGAGAGTAATAGACTACAGTCTTACAGTGGCATGTTTAGTTGTGTCACTTGTCTGTAATGGAATACAACAACAACAATTGAATGTAAATCCACATTTAATGACGATGCTCTGAGTTAGGAACTTAGGATGTACTTAACCTTACCCCTCTTAGTTAATTATGTTGCCAGTTTGCCACATATGACACTGAAAAAGTGAAAAACAGTATACTAGCAGTGGGCCTGTGACAGAAATTGGGCCATGTAGGAGTAAAATGAGTTTCTATACCCAACTCCAAGGAGTAGCCTTTATGCACCGACACTTGCTGTTTAAGCCCTCCTCCATTCTTGTGTGATAGTGAGTGTTGAAGAGTGGTGTACGAAGCAACATGTCACACTCACAGGTGTATATAAATCTACAAATTTATGATGGATGAGTTGATCACTGTAAAGACTATGGCCATGTGTAGGCTTTTCTCACGTGCTACACGTGACAAAGATTTAAGGAAGCCTATCTATCTACTTATTGAGTACTGAATAGTGGCCTATGTGATGAGCTAGTGTATCATGTATTTGTAACTCAAGGCAATGTGTGTGTGCACGAAGAGAAGACAGGGAGAGAAAAGGAGTGCTTTGCTTTGATCACATGAAATGCGCTGAGAAGGTTCGTCTTTATGGTTTCCCGGGTCAGCATTCACATTTGCTTGGGCCAACTCACCAATGCGCGCTCATTTCCTTTCGTTTTCGATTTGATTTTCTCCCATCTCATCACTCTTGTTCCTAAACTCGGTCCCTCTCACACAATTTTGAACAAGCTCTCTTCCAAACTACTCGCATGCATCTTGAAATTGTACCCCGGCCCTATTTACTCGAGTATACAAGTAGTTTTCTACTTGTTGACTTGAAATATTATTGGCTTATCGCAAAGATACCATTGCCCGATAAAGACTCATCTTGCGTAAGAAAATTAACAGCTTAATTCAATTCGACAAGAGATAGAGTAACTTTTAATTGAATCTTTTTTCATGTTTATTTTTCATAGGTTCGTTGCCAAGAAACCAATTTATATATTCATCCGACTAGTTCTTATACATGACTACATGAGAATTCTTCCGTAGACATTACATTACTCACCAAGTCGCCAACATGACAGCATTGTGGAATCGTTGGGTCGAAGATCTCAAATACAACAATAACAACAACCGAGCGTAAATCTACATTTAATGAGGATACATGAGATCAAAAATCTCAAATGTGGGTTTAATTTAGTTATCATCGGAAGCAAGCAAATCAATATTCACAATTTCACATCACGTGATCCTCTCAAGTTTCACTTCCACTTGTTCGAGAAGCAACATATCTACTTGAACTCAGTTAAAACCACGATGCAACTTACATTTCCTATGACATAGCGTGGCACACACTGGAGCAACAGCATCAGAGAGTTGGCCAAAGAGGTCAAGGCAGACCTGCCGAAATCTAAACAGAGTATTTGATCATTTCAACATAATTGATGAACATCCTCCTGCATTTACGGCGGTATTTCATTTTCAAATTCGTCAAACTGTTTGAATATGGAATTCTGTTGCCTGTAGCCCGTGGGTAATACAACATGTCCACCGACGAGAAAATAAATTATGGTCGAATCCCAGTGCGAAATGTTTTATGCCAGAGCTATTATCAGTGTCATTCAGTGAGACAGTGATAAATGACTTAAAATTACGAAGACCCAACACGCAAGAGGTTCTTCTACGAACCATCTAGTACCAGTTAAAATACATCAAAATGCAAACAAGAAAGAAAGATTTCAACCTGACAGGATTAATTTTAATGCAATCGATTGAACAAACTAGAATCAACATGTTTGACCCTTATCCATCCAGCTTATACTAGTTCTACCGTCATATCAGAGTTGACTTCATATTTAATTCGAAACTTGCGACTTCATGCGCAGTACCCTCCTAGGATCCGATACGTTTTAATCGTTCATTAAGCTGCTGATCAGAGGCTTAACCCAGCTAAAACACAGTGCGGAGACTCACATGGACTAATGACAACTAGTAATTTTCGAAAATTTTCAAACAAGTGCAGAGATCTATGCTGTTTTACAATTTGTACAACAT
Source organism: Pharnaceum exiguum (assembly GCA_900322385.1). Lineage (NCBI taxonomy): Eukaryota > Viridiplantae > Streptophyta > Magnoliopsida > Caryophyllales > Molluginaceae > Pharnaceum > Pharnaceum exiguum. The sequence continues at coordinate 51,244 of ONZK01003695.1, forward strand.
CTATGCCACAGAATAAACCAAATGTTAAAGAGAAAAGGGGCAAAAGTGTAGGTAATTGCATCTGTTTTAATCGTCTAAACATCAGAGAAATGACCACAAACACAAGTTCTCTGCTTGTCCAAAAAGACAGTATAGTACGCCTTTCAGTCTGAGATGGTAATGAGCCAATCACCAACCTCCCGTTCCACTATCCCAATTCAGGAGAGACAGCCAGAAAAAGCACCTCAAATGCACCAGATCAGAAAGAGTGAAAGACCTCAAAAATATTTGACCAATAACAACTAAAGTCCCCAATCAAATTCCCTGCAACAACAAGCTTTTCTCAATTCATATCTATTGCCCTTCATCTATAACCAACATAGTGAAATACACAAACAATAAAATGCTAAATGAAAACAAAATTCAAAAATCAAATCGACCAAATTTCCACCAAATCAATAAAATCCAATACGGCAATACCAATCAAACCAATAGTACATTTCTCATCGTACAAACAACGGTCCCCTCTTCAAATTTCCTCCAATTTCAATTTCAAATCAAATCAAATCCCCATTTCTCACCAATATACACAAAAAATCAAAAAAAACATACCAAAATTAATATCAACAATTGCTTGCACTTTCACTTCCAATATACCAATTTTCATAACACTATAATCTTGAGTATAACACTAACTATAACACTAACTATAACACTAATTAACCAAAAAAAAAAAAAACTCCCCTCTCATAATGGCGAAACCTTAGCTTTCTCATCACCTTTCTGAATCATCTTCTTCCCCTTCTTTGTACAAAACTGAAACGACTTACGATTCTCCTGAGGAAAAACAACGAAATGAGCAAGAGAATCAACAACCTCAACCAAATTCTCCTTACACAAAAACTCCTCACTAAACACCCTCTCAACTTCCCTCCCATAATCATGCACAAACACATGCGTCGGTTCCACTCTCTCTCCTTTCTTTCCCTTACTCTTAGCAAGCACCGCAGCAGTAAAAATAGCCGACATCCTCCCAGGCAAAGTGGGGCCATACCCACGTGGCCCATCAATTAAAATAATATCCCACTCAATGAAATACAAATGGTTAGGCAAATCATTAATCGCAAGCTTACAGTCACTAAACAAGAGATTCTGAACAGGTCTACACATGTCCTTACGATGGACCTTAGCGTACTTGATTAACTCCTTTGAACTCTTCACTTTGGTCGTGTACTGAACATCGTATGCTTCGAGGGTGGTGTAGTTTTTCTCGAAAGCTGTGATCTTGTACTCGTTTTCGTCGAGAAAGACCGTTTTGCCCTTGCTGTTAAGCTCCTTCCAGAGAAGGGTCTCGTGGGTAAGGCCGAAAATGAGGAAGTTGCATGGGGGTGGGCAGGTGGCAAGAGGGGTGAGGATTGAGGTGAGAGAAGGTTGTGTTGTGGGAGAAGGGGTGGTGGTGAGGGAAGGGGAAGGGGAAAAGGGTTGTTTGAGGAGAGTGATTAAGAGGGTTATGGTGGAGAGAGAGAGGAGTAGAAGGAGGAAGATGCGGTGAGGGGAAGGAGGAGTGTAAGGTTGTTTGTAGAGGGAGGGGTGGAGGACTATTAGTTTAGGGGTGGCCTTCATTTTTAGGGACAGTTAGTGAGAGAGTGGGATAGTGTAGTGTTTTTATTTTGGGGGTTTTAATGAGACACTTTCATGAGAGTTTCTTTGTGAATCCCAAGGGAAGGGGGGCGGGGGATATAAATGAGAGACTGAGGGGGTTCTGGTTACTCACCTGTGGGTTTGTCGAAGGGGAGTGGGTTTGGTTTTGGTTTGGTTTGTGATTTGGGATTTGTTTCTGAGTTTGTGAAAACTAATTTCTTTCCAAAATTATATTGGTGATTTGTTAGTATATTTGGACTGGGGGAATAATGATATATTAATTGGAGTGAAATGATTTTTATACTTATATTTAGAGCAAATTGTTGAAAATCTCCTTTTATATAGGCACTTTTGTAAGAGCACCCCTTTTATAAAAGTTTTTGTAACAAACCCCTTAGAAAATATATTTCTTGCTATCAACCACCTAAAATCATTGAAATGACTGAATTACTCTCTGTTTGCAACACAAACTCCATGTGTGTTTCTCTTTCTAGTATAAACAAATAATAATAAAAAAAATGGATTAATAAATTACTAATCATCTTCATCAAACTAATTAGCATCAATTTATCATAATAATTATCATTAGACATTTAGAGTGAACAAAAGAAAATTAATGAACTCTTGATAATGGCCAATTGGGCTATATTTCTCCATCATCTTTCACTATAAGCAATCCCATTAATTCACCCCAAGTTAACTTCCCATTATATTCCATTTATCTTTTCACTTACTTTACCCCTTTTGAGTCAAAGTATGTTATGTTAATGCTTGATTTTGTTAACCATCAATGGTGATGGGACAATATTGAGTTTAAGTGATGGTTGGGTATGATAAGGAGAAAAGATTGTGGTATTATACTATATATAAGAACACTAAATCGCCCTAAAAAAAACACTAAATCACTAATGGTGAATGAGGTAGTATTAATTATATTAGCAAACAAAAACTATGTTTTGGAAGAATTGTTAACTTAATAATCGTGAAAGATACACGCACAAAGGGCGATTGGGGTTCACACGAGGGTAATTTGGTCTTTTTATGAGGTTTAGGTGGTTGTTCACAACAAATTGGTTTTATAAGGGGTTCCCTACAAAAAGTTGTATAAAAGGGGTGTCCTTACAAAAGTGTATATATAAAAGGGGGTTATTAACAATTTTGTCTTATATTTATACTATTTTATTTCTAAAAAGGAAAAAGAATAACATTTGGTTGCATAAATGATAAATATATGATGGCTTATGTTTATGAGAGTTTTCAACCCTTTTTTTACACTGAGGTCGATAAAAATTGGGCCCCGACCTTAATTGTTGACGTTGTGTTCTATTTCAATTGAGCAACTCTCTCTTCTTAGTGTTTTCAGCAAATTGTGCTTCTTGAAGTGGTATTGGGGACCATATTAAAGAAATGAGAGTAAATATCTAACTTGTATAAAGGTTTAAAGGGTTACTCCTTTTATTGTCAATTGGTTTTAGCATTGAACCCTTAGTGTGGTTTTTAACCCATCTTCAGGTGTTGGAGTGAGCCTACAAGTGTGCGCCCCATCTCATTTCTTAATATGTGGCTACAACGACATGAGTCGATATATAGACACTATGGGAGATTGGGAGGTCTTAAGATTATTATAGTTATGGCCTATGGGAATAAGAAACATGTCATTGAAATTGTTTTACATTTGGCTTTTTAAGCGTTTATACATTCTACATTACTAATAGAGCGTGTTTTAGAGAAATGTCCAATCAACACCTACAACACAGCAGTTCTTTTTTATCCCAAAAAAGAAGAAGAACTAAAGCTTATTTACAATACATACACATACAGTATGGAAATATCCTCAAAAAGGTAATGTATTTTTTCCCTTTCATATTAAAGCGATAAAAATCATATTTATATTTTAGTTTATGTACAAGTACATAGGTTGTTTAACGAAGAAAAATTTGTAGTTGAAGGTGATAACAAGGTAACGTAGTCGTCCACGGCCTGTTCAAACATCACAAAACACCATGGACGATTGCCCGGTGTGATGGAGGATAATCAGGATACTGCATGAAGATAATTCGAGCTAACCAACTCACAGTTCACCATATATATAGAAAAGTTAAGCATGTGGCGAATTAGGTCGCAAAAATATGGTTATAGTATTTTAGACACTTTGTAATTTTCCCCCGCATGATAGTGCAGATCTTTATTTTTCAATTCGATTGACATATAAAGGGCAAAGGGGTCAATTCGTAAAATAATCGTGTCAATTAGGGAAAGTGAAAAAAAAAAAAAGGCCCAAGAAATGAAAGCAGTGTTTTTTTAGCTCCATAATTCAATCCTTTGTGCAAATAGTAAGTTAGTAATGTTTTTGGGACGGAGGTACATAAAGGTACATGGCATTTTGTGTGCGCCCGATATGCTAATCAAACAATTACCAAACAATATCCCATTCAACCAAACAAGTGAATTTGAAAATGAGCATTCTCCTGCAATTTGCAAAATCAGTACCATATGCGGGCATTGAGATGTCATACACACAAATACACCATAATCGATCAGTTTGCGTCTTTTCATTTAAAAGCAAGTATATTTATCTTGCATGCCTTTCGAGCAGATCAATTATTTTCAAGTTCAAATAATCAAAGGGTTTGTTACTGGCTTATCCATTCTACCGGGGATCCTTCATACTTTGTCTGCTTAATAGTGTGCAAATTTTCCTTGTCTTTATCAATTAGTGGTCTCCAAAAGCAAATCACTTTTGAGGTACCCCATGGAAGTAGTAAAGTAGGGAAATTAGTAGATAACACACAGTAAGAAAAAGACCTGAAATTTGTCTACTCTTTTTTCAACTTAGAAGGATATAGATTGAAATAAAAATTAGTGGGTCATTCAATTTTAAAGATTGTAGAAGTTTTTTTTTTTTGAAACCGAAATTGTAAAAAAAATATCAACTTCGTGAACTCCATTCCCTCAAAACAACAAATTAGGCCATTTGTTGGAGCAAAAATTCGAGCTCATGATATAGCATTTCTAAGATTAGCAGTTAGTACAGTGAAGTCCAACGCTGCCATCATTTTGTATAAGTCAGAAAGCTTAGATGTGCATAGAGGTTCAAAGAAGATATCATTAATTAACCAAATAAACTTCTTTTACAGTTACAAAGACAAGAAATTAAGATAACGAACAACATCACGCGAGCTAACCAGCAGTTATGTTATAATGTTGTCTTTGACAGCGAATTTGAAATAAAGAAATACTAATAGTACTATGCGAAACGAGACAGCCTAAAGGGAGCGACTTTGGCTAAAGTGCAATATAATGGATGAAAAAGGCGAGCTTCGTTGTCCATATTTCTTCCCAAAGGAGCTCATCAGTTCATCATCATGCTTTTGAATAAATCTGATTAAGTTTTCAAAAGTTATTTCAATTATTGGGTTTATGATGGAGTATGTACGCTTTGCTTGGCATATCTTTCTTTTCTACGTGATACTGAATTACTGATACACAGTAAGAGGGCTAGCTAGACTGCTAGAGTAAGTTGAGTCGCTGAGAGCACAGTTTCTACATTCTAGTGTATGTTTATTTGTTCGTTGGTGGATTGGGTATACCAGGCGCAGTCTTGAATCACTTCGGCTTTAACAAAATGGTGCCTTTAGGCTCAATTTTGTCATACACCAACTAGCAATTGGTTTCAGCACAATTCTAATTCGAGGAATCGAGGATCTGTTGCCACTGAAACAAGGGCCCATATTATGCCCATGGGCCGAGCTGAACTACAAAATGACATTATTTTTACAACTACGACAACCCCATCTAATGGGGATACACTTGATTGTTTTTGTTGTTGTTGACAACCCCCGAGTTGTTTCGACAAAAAGAAGAAAAAGACTACGAGTACTATCTCTGAGTGAGCCAAACTTTCATTTGTTTTCGATAATTATTTCATAAAATTAATGAGGACTTGCAAAAATACAAGCTTAAGATAGCTTAACATAGTAACAAAAGAAAGACCACATATTAATCTACATACATCCATTGGATGAAAGTCCCCTCATCACGTGCTCCTCTCCTTGCTAAATCATCGGTTTCGAAATTCACTTCCCTCACTTGGTGTTGGAAGGACACACCATTCAACACATGAAGAAGATTACGTAATTTATTCCAATGAAATCGTAGACTCCAAGGACACTGACTAACATAACCCCTAAAAAGAAACTATCACAAAGAGACTAATATGGATTATACCTCCCAATAAGCACAAGTTCTTAGGTAAACGCGAATATCGGTGTTTTTTTTTAAAACAGTACATGTATTATTTGTCACATTTTAAATGTTATTAGTCAATTCCTTTATTATTAGTTATAAATTCACCTGGTGCACAAGTACACCAATAAACCATTCGGTATATCCCATACAGGGGTGGATCTACGTTGTCACTTACGTGTTCAAGCGAACCCACTTAACTTATAATTTACCCTTAATTTACCCTTTATGAAGATAATAAATATCTTTGTTTTTTATTTTATAGTATCATTTGAACCCACTTAAGACGGTTTACATAGGATAGTTAAGAATTGAACCCACTTAACACAAAGTCTGGCTCCGATCCCATATGAAGTTGAATAGAAAGAGGATAGTGTCTCACATTTGCGAGGTAAAATAAAAGTAACTGGTTTATAACTATGAGCTAGCTATCAACTTTGGGCTTAAAATTTGAAGTTGTATTGCGCTAAGTTGCCAACTATAATTGTGACCATTTACTCAACTACTCTTCAGATCAGACGCCTAGAGTATGTCAAACAGATTGATATAATTTTAACTTTATGGTCTTTCAGTTTAGTTTAGGGCCACTCAGTTCTGTTTCAGAGGACTTCTATAGAGCTTCATGGGCATTCAACGAAACATAATGTGCGAAATATTGAATGAAACGCTTATGGATGCCAAATTCTTTTTGTCTTACCAAGAAATTTCATAAGCTAACGTCAATGCTGATCATTGTGCATCATGATTTCATGTCTGACGTACCAGACGGTCCAGACTACCAGCTGCTAGACCATTCTTGGTCATTCAAGTTCAAATGGTTACATGTCCAAATCGAATTTTGCTTTCTTTTAAACGATTTCAGCTTCTATATATATATATATATATGATGATATATTTAGTCTTTTATACCAAAAAAAACTGCACCATCCAATTCAATCTTGTAAATAAATCCACTCAAGTGCGAGCCTCAAAATTATTGTCAATCTACCATCTTTCTATGGGTTCCCAACCTCAAGACCTCCATGTAGTGTTCTTCCCATTCTTAGCTTATGGCCACATGATTCCGACCTTTGACATTGCGGTGCTTTTCGCATCCCGCGGTGTCAAGGCTACCGTCATCACTACCCCTAAGAATGCTCCCACCTTTGTGAAAGCCATCGAGAAAAGAGAAGACCTCAAACCCAAAATCGACCTCAAGATCTTCGAGTTCTCGGCAGAACAATTAGGCTTACCGAAAGGGTGCGAAAATCTCGACCAAGCCATGGGTCCTGGCTCATTCGATAAATTCTTCGAGGCTAGCGAGTTACTAAAAGATCAACTTGAGAACTACCTAGAGAAAACCAAACCTGATTGCCTTGTAGCTGACATGTTTTTCCCATGGGCGACTGAGTCTTCGGCTAAGTTTAACATCCCTAGGTTAGTCTTCCATGGGACAAACAACTTTGCTCTTTGTATTAGAAACATAATTCCCAAGTATGAGCCGTATAAGAACGTTTCCTCGGACGACGAGATGTTCGCTATCCCTTCTCTTCCACACGAGATTAAAATAACGAGGGTGATGATAGCAGAGGAGTTAAGGAAAGAAGAAGGAACCCAACTCAAAACAAGAACGGAAAGAATATCAGAATCGGAGGAGAAAAGTTTTGGAGTTATAGTGAACAGCTTCTATGAGCTAGAACCTGAATATTCAGACTATTTCAGGAAGGTTTTGGGAAGGAGGACATGGAATATTGGCCCTCTTTCGTTATGCAATGCAAGAGGAAGAAACGATTTGGTAGATGAACACGAGTCCATGAAATGGCTTGACAAGAAGAAGCCTGATTCTGTAGTTTACATCTGTTTTGGAAGCACTGCAAAATTCCAAGCCCCTCAGCTGCATGAGATTGCGGTGGCTTTGGAGGCTTCAGGGAAGGATTTCCTTTGGGTGGTGAAGAAAGGAAATGATGAGAATGAAGAAACAGAAGAATGGTTACCCCAAGGGTTTGAAGAGCGAATGAAGGGAAAGGGTCTAATTATAAGAGGTTGGGCACCTCAGGTGCAAATATTGGAGCATAAGGCTATAGGAGCGTTTGTGACTCATTGTGGATGGAACTCAACTTTAGAAGGAATATGTGCAGGGGTGCCAATGGTAACATGGCCTATTTTCGCCGAGCAGTTTTACAATGAAAGATTTGTGAACGTGGTATTGAAGATTGGTGTAGGTGTTGGAGCTAGGAGGTGGACAACAGCGCCTTCGATAGAGGATCTTGTGAGACGGAATGCGATAGCGAAAGCGGTCCAAGAGATCATGGTAGGAGAGCAGGCTGAGGAGAAGAGGAAGAGAGCAAGAGAGTTGAAGGAGATGGCATGGAAGGCAGTTCAGAAGGATGGTTCATCTTACAATGATCTGACCGCACTGTTGGACAATATAAGGGATTATCGTGTTTAACAGACAGGTCAATCCCTGTAACTTTACAATTACTTGGCACTTCTTAATCAATGTTAGTAACCTCATTTTTGTTGAGAGCTAGGGGTATTAATCTTGCATGCCTTTGATGCACATATTTTCATATCAAAATTATATCCAAAGGTCTATTGCCATTCCACCCAGGATTACTGTCATATATTGTCCACTATAGTGACAAAATTCCACTGGCGGAACTTCGTAAGAAAACTTATGAGTTCAACAAAACGATCAAATTACATATTTCTCAATTGACAAGGGGAAATACGTCTAAAACAACGATACCTACGTACGTAGCGTCCCTTTCTATGGAAGTAGATAAATAAATTGGACGAAGTGATGAGTTCAAACTTCAAAGTGACTGCAGACAACAAATTTCATAGGTAGAAGGTAACATAAGAACATATAGGTCATGGACTCATATGGTTTCCATCAGTGGGAGTCGCTAGAAACCTCTCGGCCTAAGAAAATCTAGTGCATTTGTTTTGCTGCTCGCATATCTCAGCCATTGGAAAAACTAATCTGTTTTTCTTTTTTGTTCGAAAATTACTAATATACACATTAATCAGTAAAAAAAACCTTGCGGAACTAGTCCAGACCAGGCACTGGTAAACCGAATACTCTTTGGAGTGAGCCAAAATCGTTTTGCTTTGGGTGTGTGTGTGTTGACGAGAAGGGGAGCCACGTGTTTGTGGATAGAGTGACTTACGAGTAGTGAATAACGAGATTGTGACCACTGACTACCAAGTACTAACAGGTTCTGGATGCCAAATGTGGCAAATAACCTCTTGTCGAAGCATTATATCCGGCTTCTCACTTACTCTTATGTATGCACAGAAATAGAAACAAACGTTTAAAAGGACGGGAAAACTCCTGTGCTCTCAAGCTAGACTCATGTTTCGTGTTCCGTGGCCTATCTTTGGAGAAACGTACGCCAACACCTCTATGTCAATGCTGGCTAGTGGTCACAACTCACAATGCACAATCGAGACAATTACGCAATCTGAATCACGTCTTGTGTACCAGATTAGTAGATTACCATTTGCTGCTAGACCCAATCAGTACAAATGTACAATACACATTCAAATTGGATTTTACTTTCTTCTGCAACTATTTTAACTTCTATATATGATTGTAGCTGCTGTTACACCAACTTAATGCATGGGTACGTTATATATTCAAATTGGACTTTACTTTCTCCTACAATTAATTTAGTTTCTATATCTGATTGTCTAGCTAATAATATATAGGTTCCATCGGTGCATGTGTTCACTACCCACATTTCTTGTAATAAAGTCCTCTCTATCTCACAATTAATTTCAATCCACCTTCTTGCTATGGGTTCCGAACATCAAGACCTCCATGTAGCGTTCTTCCCATTTCTAGCCTATGGCCACATGATTCCAACCCTTGACATCGCGGTGGTTTTTGCATCACGCGGTGTCAGGGCTACCATCATTACCACCCCTAACAACGCTCCCACCTTCGCGAAAGCCATTGAGAAAAGAGAAAAACTCGTACCCAATATCAACCTCGAGATCTTCGAATTCCCTGCAGAACAAGTAGGCTTACCAAAAGGGTGCGAAAATATAGACCAAGCCATGGGTCCTGGCTTGTCGGAGAAGTTCTTCAAGGCCAGCCATGACTTGCTAAAAGACCAACTCGAGAACTACTTAGATAAAAACAGACCTGATTGCCTTGTGGCTGACATGTTCTTCCCTTGGGCAACTGAGTCTGCAGCGAAGTTCAACATTCGTAGGCTAGTCTTTCATGGGATAAGCAATTTTGCGCTTTGTGTTAGAGACATTATTCCAAAGCATGAACCGTATAAGAATGTC
>ONZK01003695.1:70642-87535 GCA_900322385.1 Pharnaceum exiguum
AGTATACTTAAGTTCTAAGTCAGAGGCATACAGGCTATCAACATAGAGACTTCAAAACTTGTTGATTCAACGAGTTTAAAAGCATCAAAGACCATGTACAACCAGAAAACCTAGGAAATCATAACTGCTATTTTAATGATAAAATTGTAAAGAAATTCCACAGTTTTTCTCTGTACAAGTTCAACGGGTTTTCGTACAAAAAATAAGGTGTCAGTCTGTCAGGGAGTTCTCTACCAAATTGAAAAAACCTGTGGTATACTTGTACACTTTTTTCTTTAGTTTTTTCTTGCAGAAAATTAAGGAACTCGATTTGGAGACGAGTACTATTTTGGTTAGAAATTACGAGTTTGGACCAGAAGCAACCAATCACAGCTCCACATATAATCTCAAGACAACTTAAGAATTGAATCATGCAGCACAACACTTAATCCTCTCCACTTAAAGCCCCTATACTATCTTTCAAGGAGCTCAAGGTTTTGAAGAACCAATCATCAAGGGGCATGCATAGTCAATCACGACAACTGACAACACCACGTATCACTATGTTTCGAAGTGTTGAGTTTACAGTTGAAAAAAGCAAATTTAGTAGAGGTGAATTTACACGCATAACAAGAGTGGCATTCCAATTCTTTACTACTTATTCTACAGATAAAGACTGCACCTCACCTCCAAAGAAAGTTGATTGAAATACCTGCAAATTGTTTATCTCTTCCTTTGTAAGAGAACGCTCCATTGACCCATAAGCAATACAATAACAGTGACTGGTCATTCCTTTCTTATTGGCGAAATTATCGATCAAAAGACCTACACATAGTGTAATCAAAAATTCAAATAAACAAATTTGTTCCGTCAGCAACTAAAAAAACCAACAGAGGACTTCAACTGTTTTTGTCACCTCAACCACAATACACACAAAGCAAACAAACATCAGCACTGCCATCTTGAACTAACATGGACTTATTGCCAAAGAGGTAAGAAATCAAACATATAGGACCAATAAATCAAAATTGCAAGCATCAACAACTTGCCGATCAAACAATCACTAAATAAGCTGCATGAGAGAACAATGACCTCCACTTAAAAGTTATCTTTTGATTGTAAATATGCCTCGCACAGAGTATTAGCACAGGCGCACAACAACATGGTATGAACACTTTCAAGTTTCAAACTTGATGAATAATTTAAAAGATGGAACTTAACCTAAGTAAAAAGGAACATTTAATTGGTAAATCGGTAAATTAACTAAAAGCACAAGTCCAAAAGTAGCCAGCACCCTTTACTGGCCACATAAGTCAACAGTAGGTCAGGCAACTAGCAAAGAAGAAAATCTTGATAAAGTGGCAAGGTTCATAGACAGAATAACTACCTATCCCACAAGATCTCCAGCAATCCCTCTGACCACTTCACATAAATGTTTCTCACTAAATGCATCACCAAGCCTGAAATTTACGTATTTGTAGCAAGGTGCGTATTGCAGATAACGTCATAACTACAAGTTAAGTTGTTGGTGACTGATGAAGAAAGTAAAGTATACTTATGAAACCAAGGCAACAGAAGAAAAAAAAAATCAGATCAACATCATACTCAACCGAGAAAATAATTAAGGAACAGCAAATACTTAGTTCGGCCAAGTATAAGCTTTCAAATAGATTCAGTAATTAAATCGATGAACATGCGGAGATTGCTTTCATGGAAAAGGCATTGATCTCCAATATCTGTAGGAGATCTTCATAAAGTGTCTGAATATTTGTTTTCTAAAAGGAAATAGATATATCAATGAAGGTTGTTCAAGAAACCACCTTAACATTCAAAGACCGGGCCTTTAAGTAGCTTAAAGAAGAGTACATTGCAATAACTCCTAACCACTTACCCTCCTTTAGAGAGCTTACTAAATCAGTTTACTGACGACAAAGATTCTCTCACCCGGAGAACATCAAGAGGCATTCAGAAGCTTGAAGAAAAAGTAATAAATAAATAACAATGGCCTACTCTATCCTGCTTCTCGGTTCTCACCTTTGAGAATGTCTCAAACTTAACACCAAGCTGGCCTTTAGCAAACTGCAAATGAGAGACAAAATCAGTATACCCCAAGATAAACATCACCGTAACTCTGGTGTGGCATAGAACCGTTAGCAGAGTTATTTGTTTTACCGCTTCTGGCCAATATCTTCTGCTCCATCACTCCACAGCCCAACACTTCCAACCACTTTTCCTGCCAAGAGAGAGAAACAACAACTCAGCTAATACAATGAGTAACCACTACTCGTAGTATTTAGGAAATCAATAAACATTTTGGTCTACTTTTAACCAAGAAGCGCAGGCATAACGAAGAAATTGGCGGAGTTCAGAGGATAGAGCAGCGGATCAACCAGCTCTTTGATTTTTTCCCAAAAGGGAAAAGAAAAGAAGAGAGAAAGAAAGAACCTACTAAGGTATTATTTGAAACAAAAACCATATGAAAGAAATACACCAAGCCTGTAGACTTCTTGCCTTGTTGGACTAAAGCACGAACTTCAGATAAGCTCCGTATTTTCAAGACTTTTACTAGCACTGGGCCACTTCCACTTCAGGTGTATTTTTGTTCACGATGCATACATGCATAGTACAAAGTTCTACAAGTAAACCCATGTTCCAGAGTTTCACAACCATACCAAATGAATGACGAGCCAAACCCTCCAGACATGTCTTCAAACCACAACAAGTGTAATCCCAATTCCAGCAACAAGACATGCAAAGACAGAAAAAAACAAGTGTAATCCCAATTCCAGCAACCATGCAAACACACTTCTTCTGGCAGCAGCAGTCAAGTGTCCCATATCTGTATGACGCACTCACGCGCCAACTACACGGTTTCTGACTAAAAATGCAGGAGCAAGTATAACAAGTTAACAACAACAAAAAAACTACGGAGGGAAATTATTCGTTAAAGCAAACATGTCAGAAAGGAGATATTGACATAGGCTTGCTTGAGTGCTTAATAGGACCGGAAGGCTAATTCATGTGGCTAACCATTGAGTAGACTGGAACAATAACACAATATGACACATGATTGATGAAAGATTCACACCAATCAAAATTGACAACCTACATCCAATGAAAACACCAGCATATCTAAAACCAAGGAAGCCCTGCAGATGTATAACACAAAACAAACTTCTTACGGAAACAATTGGACACAGATCATCATTCTTCTCAAATCTATTTGAATAATTCGTGTCAAAATAGTCGCAAATGGCATTCTTCAGAACCCCCAAAGTCTGGTCATCCCGACGGTGAAGCTGCATTCCAAGTTTTGTGAAGATTGAATCAGGATCATCTCGAACAATATCTCAATTCCAGTAATGTGCATTAATCACACATATTATTACTAAACGGTCACTTGAAACAGTATTAGTTTCTTTCGAAACTGGCAAAGGTGGAAACTTTTTTGTGGCTTAATGGTGAGTTGCATCCTGGGAGCTAATGGCTATAACTCCTATAAGCACATATCAATAATAAACTAATGCAAGCAAAAACATAAACCAAGTAACTACTAATTCAACAACACAAAACATATTCATCAAGCACTTTACAGAAAACCCCACATCCATCCATCGACACACAACCATACATATATCCAAAAACATACACAGCAATTTCCACAAATATCATTTTCCATATATAACGAACTAACATAAATATGATCACAGTCACTGCAAAATATCCAACTACCCACATCCTTCTTAGCAATAAGTCAATCAAGAACCCCACAGAGAAAGTCATAAATCCATGCATACATAACATAAACTCACAAAGTCACCAATTTGACACATAAATAATCACACCAATGCAAAAAAGAAGAAGAAGAGAAACTACCCACATTAAAAAAATGCAATAATTGAACCGAAACAAGCTTAAAGAAGACATTTTGACAAGTGGGTATTTACGAATTAACCTTCTTTGACAACATTAACCTCCCAGGCTCCCACCAAGCTCAACCACTGAAGCAGCAGCAGAAGAAGAAGAAAAAAGGTTTTTTGATTAGAAGAACAGCAGAATAATAAGAACAAGATGATAATGTGGGAAATGATAGAGACAAAGTTGCTTTAAGAAGACAGGACTCACAGGAGAGTGAGCTGGTGACTTGGCAGACACTGTCATTGATATGCTCACTGATGGGATGTTTGCTCTTGTTGGCAGCAAACAGACACAGTTCTTCTCATAAATGTATGAGTATACTAGTACTGTATATGATTATGAGTGTATGACTGACACTGACGGACCATGTTGGTTAAACTGCCAAGTTAGATGATCATAGATGAATGTTTATGATTGCGATGGGCGAATGGGCGATTGGGCGATAGGGAAATGACATACAACGGCGGGGCCGGGGAAAATGGCAAATAAGTACAATTTTTAATTTTTATTTTTTGTGTCTATGAATATTTTGAAAATCACATTTTTTACACAATACTCCGTAGATTTTTATACAAAAAAATGAAATTTATATTGAAATTTTTTACTTAAAATGAAATTTATATTTATAACATGAAATTTGACACGTACATATTCATGTTTGGCTTTAATTTGATCCAAAAGTACAATATATGTTAGTGTTATTGTGCTCTTTATCCCTTCTCATCCTCTGCTTCGGTCACAAAGTAAGTACCTAAAAATTCTGAATGAATCTTAAGAAGTGTGTGAACCTGTTTATATATGAGACTGGGTGAAATTGGTCATTATTATGTATTCGAGGGTCATCAATACAATAATACCCAATCTCATATATAAAACGGCTCACAAAATTTTTCTTCAAAGATTAATTTACACTTGTTGATTAAGTTAGCAGTTTTGCACAAATTAGCTGTAAATCAGCAAGCTACCCTCCCCAACTAGTTCACATCAGTTGGTCAAACCAACTAACAAATTCATCTACTCGAATCCATCTATCCAAATCAGCTACCAACTCCATCGACATACAAACAAGGCCATATCATTTTAAGCTTAATGGTAGACATTCGTTTACTAATCAAAATGCCATAATGTCTTAATGTTAGGCTTATTTTATCATCAAAACGTTTATTGGTCCATCGTGGAACAGAAGTGTTCAAATATTATCATTTCCAACAACTTATAAAGTGGATATATTGTCAAACAAAAAAATATTGCCAAACAAGTATTGAAGAAGATTTTATTGTGAGATTAAATTTTCTATATCAAAAACTTGATATATTTCCTAAATATGTCGTTCTATTATAATTATACACTTAATTATAGTGATCTTGAAAGATATGGATTTTCTTACATTTATATAAAACGAATCTACCTTTTGAATTCTTACACACTCTTTAGATAATGCACTTCACGACAAATTATATTTTATCCCTAAGTGGAATACTTACATCGTACACCCGGTGTACCATGATTTCCGTACACCCTCTTTGTTTATTTCTTATTTTAAAACTAATACTTCATAAAAAAATAAGGGGCCCAATCTTTTAATCATCTACATACAAAGGTGGGTGTACGGAGTATAGTACACCGGGTGTATGATATAATTTGCCCCCTAAGTGTACCTAATATCGTATATCTTTTTTTTATTTATTTAAATAAGTAAATATTGAACATCTTTTTTTTTTTATTTGGAGATTAAGATTAATATAAAAGATAATTTAGAATATGCATAACCATTGTACATCGAGGCGTACCATAAACAAACTCACATTACACTTCAACTTCAAAATTCTATCTTTAAAATAAATAAATAATAAACCTCCTAAGTACATTGAACATTTCTCTCACGTTAATTCATTAACAACAATGATTTAATTCTCCAAACTCAATTAATTAATAAAAATAAAAAATAACAAAAAATTGATTAGTCAAACCAACAGAACAGTCAGTGACTTCTGAGCACGTCAGTTTGTTTGCCTGTTTGCCTGTTCGTATGTTTGGTTCCACACTTGTTTACCCCGTCATCCCAAACCCAAACACATTTCCTTCCTTTCCCATCCAAATAAAAATAAATTATTCATCCAACGCCTCTCCTCTAATCAAACAAACCCATCCAACGGCCCAAAAAACACTACTCATTAAAACATTTCCTTCCTATTTAATCCCTCCAAACAAACAAACAAACCCCTTTTCTCTCATTTTCTTTCTCTCACAAGACCTCTACTCCTCTCTCTCTCTCTTTTCTCCTTCGCCGCCGTCGGTTTCGGCGGCGATCTATTTCCGGCAATTTAACCCCTTTTCCAATTCTACCCCTCCCTCTCCTCAAAAACCCAAAAAACAAAAAAACAAAAACAGAAACAAATTTCCCCTTTGACAAAAACCGAAAAAATCTCATCTTTTTTTTTTCCTCAATTCATTTCCCTTTATATCTATCTATCTATCTATCTATCTATCTAAGTTCTTTTTATATATCATTTCATTTTGTTTCGTTTGTCAATAATTAGAGGAGAGGGAAGAGGGTCTTATTAAAAAAAGACAAAAAAAAATCACAAAATCTCTCTCTAGAAAAAAAACACTCAAAAAAGACATTTTATTTTTAATTATTTTCCTCTAGGGTTTAATCAGAGGAAAATAAAGGGAAAATGGCGCAGGTGAATGTGAATGGTGGAGGTGTAGTGTCAGCGGTGGCAGTGGGGCCCAATGTGGTGGGAGGTGGGCCAGGGACAGGGGGACAACAACAACAGATGAATACGACGTCGTTGTATGTGGGTGATTTGGAAATGAATGTGACGGATTCACAACTGTATGATCTGTTTAATCAGTTGGGTCAAGTTGTGTCTGTTCGTGTTTGTCGTGACTTGACCACTCGTAGGTCTCTTGGTTATGGTTATGTCAACTTTGCCAGCCCTCAAGATGGTCAGTAGTATAGTGTCACTAGTCATTTTTTTTAGTGTTTGATCGTCCTTGCATTGTTGTTGTTTTGTTTCTTTGTTGTGAAATTGTGGGTTGGATTTATTTTGCTTTGTGATTATGTAAATGGGTTTTGTTGGATTTTTTGATCAGTGGGGGGTGATTACCCATTTGTGGATTTTAATGTTTGTTTGATTGGTGATAAAGATTGGTGCTTTTTAAGTTTTGATTGACTGATCAGTGGTGATAAGATGTTTATCTATATGGGTTTGATGGCATTTGGGAATTTTGATGTTTGTTTGATGATGAAGTTTGGTGCTTTTGACTGACTGATCAGTGGTATAAGAATGTTTATCTATATGGGATTGATGACATTTGGGAATTTTGATGTTTGATGATGATAAAGTTTGGTGCTTTTGACTGACTGATCAGTGGTGATAAGATGTTTATCTATAAGGGTTTGATGGCATTTGGGATTTTTGATGTTTTTGATGATGATAAGTTTGGTGGTTTTGACTGATCAGTGGTTGTAGGGTTTGTATGTTATTGGGTTTGATGACATTTGGGAATTTTGATGTTTGATGATGACGTTGGGTTTTTATTTGACTGATCAGTGGTAGTAGGGTTTTTATTTGTATGCATTTGGGTTTGATGAGATTGGTTTTACTTATTTGTGGGTTTTGATGTTTGATGATGAAGTTGGGTGTTTTTGACTGATCAGTGATTCTGTGGTGATAGGGTTTGTATATATCTAGGTTTGATGAGATCGGTTTTACTTATGTGTGTATTTTGATGTTTTGATGATGAAGTAGTTTTTTTTTTGACTGATCAGTGGTAATAGGGTTTGTATGTATCCGGGTTTGATGAGATGGGTGGATTTTGATTTTTTGATTGATGATGAAGTTGGTTTTTTTTTTTGACTGATCAGTGGTAATTAGGGTTTGATGAGTTGATGGTGGTGATAATCCATTTATGGATTTTGATGTATGATGATGAAGTAGAGTGCTTTTGGCTGATTAGTGGTACTAGGGTTTGTGTGTTTTAGGGTTTGATTAGTTGATGGTGGTGATAAGCCATTTGTGGGATCTTGATGTATGTTGATGAATTAGGGTGCTTTTGACTGATCATCAGTGGTAAAAGGACGTGTTTGATTTTGGGCTTATGATGACTTGGTGTTTACTCATTTGTGAATTTTGATGTATGATGATAAAGTTTGGTGCTTTTGACAGGTCAAGGGTGACTGAGTAATAGTAGGAAGGCGGGGGTTTAATTAATCTATGTTTGGGGAATTGGTAAATGGCATTGTAAATAAGTGGTCTTTTGGCCGGCAGGATCTAACTTTGATGTGCAGTCATGATGGTTTTGACTTGGTATTTACCTGTTTGGGTTATTATTAGTATATTAGATTAGATAGTTGGAGAGAGACAGGGATTAGGGTTTGGGGAGTAGAATTGCCTTGTGTTGTTATATGGTATTTATTGCGTGCTTGTTTCGGTTTAGTGCAATTTTCCATGTTTGGCTTGTTAATTGGTTGTCCTTATATGTTGAATTTGCAGGGCTATTATCTGTTTTAATGTGAAAAATTAAGTTAGTATCTTGATCCTGAACTTAGAAAAATCTTTAGTTCTAGATACTAACGAGAAATGGAAAAAAATGGATGAACATCTGAATTTCATTTCATTCTTGGAATTTGGGATAAGTTAGTTGGAGAATTGGAGGTAAGATCGCTTTAG
This sequence comes from Pharnaceum exiguum, assembly GCA_900322385.1. Lineage (NCBI taxonomy): Eukaryota > Viridiplantae > Streptophyta > Magnoliopsida > Caryophyllales > Molluginaceae > Pharnaceum > Pharnaceum exiguum. Next base: position 79,219 of record ONZK01003695.1, read on the forward strand.
ATCTTGCACAGTTATAGCGGCAGAAGGCATGATAATGGAGATGCATTGAAGGCATTACCCTTACTTGTTGTTTAACATTTACTGATAAATCTTTTGTGGTGGTGGTCGTGATTTATTTTCCTTTTTTACTATTCTTTTTGTATATGTGCAATGATATCATTTATGACGATCCTGCTTCCTTATATGTTTATCGCTCTTACATTCAATCCCTAAGATGATCAAGTGCCGATTCATGGTGTTCTTTTGATCCTAAGATCCTTGTGAGTTATGATAAGAAAATGAATCAGCATGCATCAGTATGTCCTTAGTTTTGGATCAAGTAGTTGATAATGGCTTGGTCAGTAATATGGGGACACTTGTTTGAACATTTCTTGTTTTCCTCTACGTGATTGTCTCTTGCATGGGTTGGGTATATGCATAGACAATAATTCATTTAGACCACTTGTACACACAATGAGATAGTGGATTGATTCTTCGGCTTAGTTTTACGTCTCTTGCATTGCATTCGCCGCTGACATAGAATTTGAGCTTCAGATTATTTGTTTCAGAATATTATGCTTGTATCCGCTTCTTTCTACACAATTTTTACTTATTTTAAAAATTATTGAAACAGCTGCAAGGGCTATTGAGGTGCTGAACTTCACTCCTCTGAACAACAAGGCTATCAGGATATCGTATTCCCATCGCGATCCTAGCATCCGTAAAAGTGGAGCTGGGAATATCTTTATCAAGGTAATACTTCTTTCTTTGTTTTGATCTTTCATATAGCGGTCCTATGTAGTTTGTTTGCTTAGTTTTTGAAGTCTTTGTTTTTATCTACTCATTTATTTTTTTGCCTGCAGAATCTGGACAAGGCCATTGACAACAAGGCACTGCATGATACTTTTTCTTCTTTTGGGAGCATTCTTTCCTGTAAGGTTGCTACGGATTCATCTGGCCAGTCAAAGGGATATGGTTTCGTGCAGTATGAGACTGAGGAGTCTGCCCAAAAAGCAATTGAGAAATTGAATGGTATGCTGTTGAATGACAAGCAAGTGTATGTTGGACCGTTTCAGCGCCGACAAGAAAGAGAAAATTCTATTGACAAAGCAAAATTTACCAATGTCTTCGTGAAGAATCTTGCTGAGTCAACAGTAGATGATGAACTGAAGAACATTTTTGGCCAGTATGGGAAGATTACTAGTGCTGTTGTGATGCGAGATGCTGATGGGAAATCGAAATGCTTTGGGTTTGTCAACTTTGAAAATGCAGATGACGCTGCTAGGGCTGTGGACACTCTGAATGGGCAGAAGTTTGATGACAAGGAGTGGTATGTTGGCAAAGCCCAGAAGAAGGCTGAAAGAGAAGCTGAGCTGAAGCAGCAGTTTGAGCAGAGTATGAAGGAAGCAGTAGACAAATACCAAGGGTCCAACCTTTACATTAAGAATCTTGATGATACTATAGAAGATGAGAAGCTGAAGGAGTTGTTTTCTCCATATGGTACTATTAGTTCTTGCAAGGTAATTTACTCCCTTGTTTCATACTTTTTATGCCAATTCTTCTCATTAACCCTGGGCGTCGAACCAAAGAGTTTGTAAGCGTATAGACCAAGATCAAAACTTCACTAATAAGGAAGCTAGACTGCTCTTGTCTCGACTTATGTGGCTGCTACATGATATGTGTGGTCGAGCATTGACCACGTTGTTGGTCCAACAATATATTTTATCTGGAAAAAGGATGTTGTTTTGAGATATTCTATAATATGAATTTAACATCAGTGTTGTTATGGTAAGATTTTGTATAGCCCAAGTGTAATCTATAGTCAAATTTCCTTTGGGACTGCCAGATTTTTTGTGAAATGGATAGGGTAATAAGAGGGTTCATAATCCATCAAAAGATATACCAACAAGGAAGGAACGAAATGAAGGATAGTGTAATCTACTAACAATCTGCTTGCTTTTCTGTCGGTTCACTGGTGTGGTCAATGTGTGCAGGTTATGCGAGACCCTAGTGGTGTAAGTAAGGGATCTGCCTTTGTTGCGTTTTCAACTGCTGAAGAAGCATCACGAGCTGTAAGTTTATGGTTGTGAAGATGATTTTGTCATTCAACTTAGTTAAGTTCTCCTTATGCGTTTTCGCTCTCTTTTGATAGCTTGCGGAAATGAATGGCAAGATGGTTGTTAGCAAACCTCTTTATGTGGCACTTGCTCAGCGCAAAGAAGAAAGAAGGGCAAGGCTACAGGTACTTTCCTGCTGTTTATATGTGTTCAACCAGTTAATGGGTGTGCAACTGTACATTTGTTGAAAGAAGAGCACAACCGTCCAAGGATCCCTGTATGGTCACGTTCTCAACATGCTTACTGCAACAACTACACCACAAACCCTGGAAATGTGCATGGGCTGTGGTGGTGCTTAGCTGTGTGTGTGTGTGTGTGTGTGTTAAATTAGCAGATCAGTACCTGTGTTCAAAGCTTTCATAATTACTATTACTAGTCAAACGGTTGAAGTGCTGAAGAATACACAGGAATGGAAGGGAAAAAAAGAGGAGAGAGAGAGGGGTGGTGGGGGGTGGGGTGGTGTCCATAGTTGGTTGTTGGTAGAGATGATATTAGATGGATTTTAATTTTTTCATGGTGTGCCTTCTGAGTTATGGCTGTGGTTCATATCATATAACTCTCCGTGATGCTATGACAAACTATTTTTGTTGTTTGTGTAGGCCCAGTTCTCTCAAATGCGTCCTATTGCCATGCAAACATCTGTTGCTCCCAGAATGCCCATGTACCCACCCGGTGGTCCAGGGATGGGATATTATGCCCAAGCTCCACCTGCTATTATTCCTCCTCAGGTAACATTTTTTTTGGTTGCTTTCTTTTCGTTCATCGGTGACAGTCTTCAGCTATAGAGCTACCTGTCTTGTGTCGTAATGTTATTGTCGAAGTTTACAATATGTAACAGTCGCATTCTTTTTTCTTGGTTTTTTGAAGGTTTAGATTAATTTTTATGTGGTGTATTCTTGGCAATTGATGTTATGTTGTGTTTGGATACATGTATGTCATTCGAAATGGATGATTTCGAATCATGATTTCACGAAAGTACATTTGAAATCCAAATGTAATGTGTGGAAAAATTTGGGATTTCGAATTTGTTTTCTACTATGCATGAGAGATTATATATAAGAAAGGGAGATGGTGTTATTACTTGACTAATTGGGGATTTGATGTAGTTTTTCTGTTCAGTGGAGAGAGAATGATGTATGGAGTAGAACGAGTGTCAATGTCTTTTTTATTTTCCGCTTTTAGGGAACGAGTGTCGTCTGTGGAGACAAGAGTGTTATGCCAAGAGAGAAATTTAACAATGAATTTGGCCCATATCCGGATTTAAAATCCAAATATACCTTTCCAAACTTTTCTCTATGTAAATTCTCCGTATCCTTTGCCTCTTTGGAGCATGCCCCTCCTCCCCCGCCTTCCTTTCTCAAAAGTAAATAAAAAAAATGAAAAAAAGAAATCTAATGCTGAAGAAGGTGGGTGCTTTTCACATTATCACTTTTCGTTGGTGCCTAGGTAATAGCCAGTAGTGATGTGTGGCTCATGATTTGGCTCCTGAAGCAATTTTCCTGTAATTCCTGCACTTTGTATCGGGACCAATTGCTGATCTGATGTTGTGTATTACTGGACAATTTGTCTATGTAGATATCCACTCGGAAAACTATTCTTATGGTTTTGCTTTGAATTGGCAGTCTCCTTTTGGATATCAGCACCAACTCATGCCTGGAATGAGAGGTGCTGCTCCAGTACCAAATTTCTATATGCCGATGGTTCAGCAGGGGCAGCAAGGTCAAAGGCCTGGTGGTCGCCGCGGAGGCAATGGTCCAGTCCAGCAACCGCATCAACCTATTCCTATGATGCAGCAGCAGGTGATCTTCTGCGTTCAATGTTTTTCATTATGTTTTTTTCCTTTTTTACAGTGATTGCGGCAGTCATAATTATTTATATTCTACCTTATTTTTACCATTTTCCTTTTTACCGTAATTGGCTGCTTTGTTTCTTCTTCTTTGTGCGCTTCAGCGTTCACTTCTGCGAAAGCCTTTGTTTCTTACTATTGAGCGCTTAATACTATTGTCTGGAGTATGTATATTGATTGTCTATCCTTGCACTACAGATGCTACCGAGGGGACGTGGTATGCGGTATCCTACAGCTCGAGGTCTGCCAGATGCTTCCATTCCAGGAGTCACTGGAGGTGTGCTTCCTGGTGTTCAGTATGACATGTCTGGCATGCCGATCCGTGATGCTGCATTGTCTCCAACTATGCCTGTTGGTACATTGGCTACACTGCTTGCAAATGCTTCTCCTGATCAACAGCGGCTGGTGAGTGCTTCTGCTTTATATAGTTAAGATGGTGGTAATGTGGTATTGTTGTTCTATAATCTGTCCTTTGAAAAATTACCTCTGACATGCGTCATATACTTTCAGCTGCTTGGAGAGAACCTATATCCATTGGTTGAGCAGTTGGAGCCAGAGATGGCAGCTAAAGTCACGGGCATGCTTCTTGAGATGGATCAGACTGAAGTCTTGCATTTGCTAGAGTCCCCAGAAGCACTGAAGGCCAAGGTTGATGAAGCCATGGATGTCCTGAGGAATGTCGCTCAGCAGCAGCAGCAGCAGCAGCCCAGCAACCCTGCTGATCAGCTTGCTGCCTTGTCACTGAATGACAACTTATCTTAAGAAGTAATGGAATGTGAACCTTAAGGCACTTTTAGACTATGGGTTTGGATTTCGGACTTGTCACAATTTCATGTGTGTTTTCATGCTGTTGGATTATGTTTGCTTGTGAACAGAAATTTTCTTGGGAGTTCATTTCAAATGTAACCCGTATAATTATGGATTTATGGAAGTTCAATTCTGGTGTTGTTTCCATTCTTGTGCCCTACTTTTTTTTTTTTGAGGGGATGTGCCGTACTTTTAATCATCTATATAGTGCAGCATTATTTTTTTTTTTTTGTGGTGTGAATCATGGAAATGCCGACGCCCATTCTTATTTTTCGGAACTGTGGCTATATGGTGGCTGTGTTGTGGAACATAAAAAGATATTTGGTTTGGTGGGTTAACCTCAGTCAGGACCCTCTACGAATTGAGTGTTTATACTTAATAGGTTATAAACCACTATGAGGTATTATATCCCCATCACTTAGGCTATACTCTGAGTCTCTGATCGCCTGCGCTAGTATCAATATTTTTCTTTTGTGAATCTCAGACTTCTGCGCCTCTGGCCTTTACTACTATTAGTGGAGATTTCTTACAAAGGTGATTTTTAGTAAGCTGTAATTCGCAACTCTGCACCGACTGTTACACAAGACCTCAAAATGGTCTTGCCGATTGCTCGGACAAAGCATTTCCGTAAGACTTCTTGCCTGTTAATTTGGTACCCCGTAGTAATTTCCGATTGCAGAAAATTGTTACGCTCTGTTTTGTTCGCCTGGTTGAAAGCTTAACTGTACTAAACTTGACTGGAAGTCTGGAACTGTAACATATAAGTCGAACAAAATAGAGCTTAGTCTGGTGGTGGACTGCAAGAATCTTTTATAATCGTTGGTCTGCTTCCGGGGTCTTATAGCCGGACTTCTTTTTTTTTTTTTGGTAGGAAAATGTACTTCAATCAACTTAAAGAGGTGGCGCTCTAAAAAAAAACATAAATGGTGGTGAGATTGTTCAATTCTTGCTCCACCAGAAAATCCGAACAGAGAAGGTAATTTCGAGAAATTACACTAGTGCTAAGTACATTCTTAGCTAAAAAATCATTACAAAGTAAAGGCATCTCATGGAGTATCTCTCTATCAAATTCCGTGCCTTTGCGCTTCGAGCCAGAGCATCGGCCATTGCATTGCCCACTTTTGACACTGACTTATGAGGATATGCATACAGCATACTACGTAACAAGTTTTTGAGAAACTTACGTCCACAGCTTGAAGTTCAGCATGCAAGGAAGTTAATCATATTATCCAATTTAATATAGGCATGCCTTTAATATATGGCAAATCTTGATTTCAGACTTGAGATGTTTACCTCAAAGGTTGCTGTGGTGTAGTGGTTATCACGTCTGCTTTACACGCAGTAGGTCCCCAGTTCGATCCTGGGCAGCAACACATTGTCTTTTTTACACAAGGGTGAGCAATGAGAATTCAAAGAAATTGGGATAATCCGTAGTTGGCACTTTCGTTTTCCCTTGTCCACACTACAAATAGGGGCAATTATGAGAATTCAAAGAAATGGGATAATCCCTAGTTGTCACTTTCATTCCAGGAAACTCAACACAAATTGATTTATAAATATTATCTTACTTTAAAACAACACCTTTAGAGTTTGGTGTCTTCATGATCAATTCTACATTAACTCAAACATCATTTGGCCTAATCCTAAACTGTTCGCTAACTCTTAATTTTTATCAACTAGTAATGTCTAGTATACATAAGCAAAAAACCACAAAAAGGAATATAAAAAAAAAAACTAATACATTATATGGAAAAAATGAAGGAAAAAGTAAGGTTGAAATAATTGCATTTCACTACACATTATATGCACAAACTAACAGTTACTCTACATTTGTTGTGTCCGGCATCAGTCATCTGAGAAAGGCACGCAGCTTCACTGTTGTATAGCCAGTACAGCCATAATGTGATCCTCTGAGCAAAAAAACTCTAGGCCTCTTCAGGACATGACCTCCATCTACAAGACCTAAGCATCAACCTGGTGCCCCCTCCTAAATCTCATCCCCATATCAACTTCTTGTCTAATTGCAACATCCAGTGGCAAATTTGAGGTCTCCATCTCTTCTGCCCTTACAACTGGAGCCTCCCCGAAATTATGGAGACGGCGGCCAACTAGATAGCGGTCATCACGGATGGAATTGTGCAAGTTGGTGAACCAAACATGGAACCTTCTTGCACAGAAAACTAAACAGCTCACGCACAAACACCCCAACCATGCAAATCGGTACACAGCTGAATTTACAACCAACGGATATCCGAGGACGGGAAATACACCACGAGCAAGAACATATGGCACACAAAGAGCTGTTAGAAGCTTTAGAATGATAGGTAAAACGATCTCTCGCAGCACCCAAAGACCCTGTAGCCTGGAGAAACCATCTTCCCGCACCCTCTCAAACTTCACCCTCCAACTCTCATCTACAAGGGGCATCATGTGGTCCAACATAACCTGTACAAATATGCATTTCCAAACCACTTTAACAATCGCAGGGGGAAACAGCATCATTATTTGGTTCAAATTAAGTTAATAACTGACACCAAATTAATTGTGTAGTTCAAATTCACAAGTAAAAAGGTTGACTTTAGTGGAAGCAGTATAACAGGACTGTAGAGATTAATATTTTGCACCTTTCATATACAAGGAGCCTTATTCATATATTCGACAAGTCGATATAAGCAACAAGAATTGTGATTGAAAAAACTAACCATTCTAGTCCATATCTTCAGAAATATTAGTCCAAGAGCCCAGTCCTGGTAAAGGAGGAAAACCGGGCTTTCATCGATCGGCACCCGCATTGGCACAATTACAAGGAGCTCAAACAGAAGGCCAATCAACACTGGGATAACAAAGATCTGGATGTCACAGAGAAGAGTGTTAGCATATTTGGTAAATGATTCAGAAACATTTTCCCTTTTGTTGGGTCCTCGAAAATAATTGGCCCTGATTGAAGGTAGCAAGAACATAAACACTGACCAGAAAGCAGCAGAAAGTTAATACATTGACTCATTGATACAGAAAGAAGCAGCAGCTCAACTCACCCATATTGACAGAAGTGCAGAGCTCTTAGCAACTATCGAAAACCACTTCCAAATCTGACCAAACAAAACTGCTGCCCTCCTTGATCTGATCTGCTCAATAGTATATCTGACTCCAGCAACAGCAGTCCAAATAATGTAACTCCCAATGGTAAAAGCATAAAGATCTGTTTTGGAACAGTTCAAGTCAATTTGAGAATATTAAACTAATCTCAAGGAAATATAGGCTAAATAGAAATTTCAAGTAAACCAGTAGAAAATACCATTGCACTTAATGCCATGTGTTATAGGAAGAAGTGGGATGGCATTGAAGATGGCACGTCCAAGAGATACAGGAATAACTATCAATGCAGAGTTAAAGACCAGAAGCGTCATCCAAGCAACCACCAGGAGAAGCACAATGCGAAAGACAAAGCTGTACCGTCTGAAAGGATTATTTTCTAGAATATCAGATGGGCTATAAAAACCAAACAACTGCATAAAATAAGGGAAAACCAAAACAGATCAGAAACAAATAAAAAACAACGTACCCCCTA
>ONZK01003695.1:99022-142856 GCA_900322385.1 Pharnaceum exiguum
ATAAGTTGTAAGTAGCAAGAAAGATTAAAAACCTGGTAAGCACAACCCAAGGTCCACCATGGAGATTTCAGTGCCACTCTAGCAGCATCTTTAGCTTCTGAAACACGCCCAACCCTGAACCACACATTTTGTCCAAAAATGTTGAGATCATAATGCATCTGGAATCATATGGAATATCTGATCTGAGAAACAGAAATACGCTTTTCAATATGATGGAAGCAGAAGTTCGCATACTTCAACAATATTTTTGAATTGAAGACAAAAGGCCGAGCAAATCCTGGGAAGAGGTTTTTCTTTGTATAAAATTCTCCAGTCACCAATGCTGAAACCTTCATATCAACAAAGATAATTAAAAACATAAAGTAGCTAAAGCAGAAGAAAATAAACCGAATTGTAGAGTCTCACTTGATCACCATCATCAAAATGTCGAGTTATTTTCCTCTCCAGGATATCAGGAAAAAGGCCCACCTGTCAAAGAATGAAATCATTTCAAAGGCTCCAGCAGTTCCAAAGAGAAGGTAAACTGGCAATGCAGTCTTACCTTTTTCAAAAGATAGACATCAAGGTTAGGAGTTTGAGACTCGGCAAAATCGCCCCTTTTGTAAAGCCTCTCACCAGCCTCTAATGAAGCATTAAAAAGTAAACCTTTCCCCTCACTTGCAGCATTGGCATCTTCCTCAACGAGAATTCTATGGATATATTGATTCACCTGACAGGTATATGATATATAGTTCAAGAAAATGGATTCATATGCTCCAATGCAAACTACACTTGATAAAAGACATAGGGGAAAGGAAGGGGAAGAAACAGACAGATCCTATTTGCTAAAATAAGACATTTATCAACACATACAAGTTATTGTCTACATACGCACGTGAATCTATGCTTTCAGAAAAACTTATTACATTCTTCGCCAAAAGCCACACGCCGTTTTTGTGTACTTCTACCACCGGCATCTCCATCCTGCAAGGACCCGAAACACCACTAGGATGTAAAACATCTAGATTATACCCGAGGATTTGGCAGAGTTAAATTGCAGTCCAAGACAGAATATTTTCTACCCTGATGGAGCTGTTGGCCATCGCAGCAACGCAGTCACAGAACCTGTGCTCCACATAACAATTCATACTTCATATAAGCAGATACCGTAGTGGGTAAAGTTCCGTTCTTTAGGATTAAAAGGCGGAGGAAAAGAGTCCTTGAAAATGGATGATCAAGTAACTAGTTACCTGACAAGTTTTCTGTGAGAGGAATGGCAATCGGTATCAAACCACGCTTAGCTCCAGGAGAAATAATTTTTTCACCTGCTTGAAGCATAATCAAATCAGATATGTAAAAGCCTATTTTATACAGCAATCAGAAATCACCAATACCACTTTCTCTAAGGGATCAATAAGGCTCTTGTCGTTTCTATTTTGCTTTCATATTTGTCATCATAATAGGCACTCATCCTAGCAAAATGTTGGTAACCAGAAAACATCCAAAATCAGAGTAAACCATCAATTTGGCTCCGTTCTCTTGGGCTTGACTGACTTAGTTAATTCAATTCAGTTTCAGTTCAGGTCCTTCCTGACGAACAAAACACACCCTAAGTTTCATGGAAGTGTTGTCTGATGTGGCTAAAGGTGCTTTCCCGGTTTCACATACAACATAATTAAAGGTGGGGTGAGTAAAAGTACATTCGTCGCTTATATGTCTAGACATATCCCTCTAGGCTATTATACCGGTTAAGCGTCTTGGGACAACATTCTCCACACTATCAACAACCCAGTATAATCCCATCTCGGATGGGGAATTGAGGAGGTCTGATGTACGCAGCTTTACCCCCGAAAATCGGGAGACTGTTTCCAGAATGATCCCACAGAAACCACACTGTCACAGACTCATACACTTTAAAAGCACTTCGACCTCAATCACAAACGCAACCAAAATTGAAAACTCCTACACGGCTACACTACACCGAACTGAATTCTACTAACTAAACTGAAAACTAACAAAAGGGAAAAAATTAAAACCCCATTTAACTAAATGATCGCATATTCCCATGGGGGTGATGAAAGGGACAGTAAACAGTAAACACACACCTCTAGTTTGTAGCACTTTCAACAAGTGATGAAGATGCTCAGGAGGTTCAGCAGAAGCAATTTCCTTAATAAATGTTATATGACCTGCATTATATTACATTACATTCATATTATATAATCCCTCATACAATATTCATTTCTACCAAAGCATAGTAAAGTATATAGTATAGCACACTAGTAACTTACTAGTAGAAGAGAAGCATCGAACAGGAAGCCTACGGGAAGTCACGTGACGTAGGCGTGGCGGGTAAGTGTAACAAGCTCCCTTTGGGACTAGGCCCACCACCCCGACCTTCATTCTTCTTCTTCCTCTCCGCACTAACTGTAAGAGTTAGATAGGAACTGAGAGGATGTCACTCAAAGGCAAAGCCAGTAAGCCACTACTCTCAGCAGGAAAAGGAAGATTTTCTTTTTTGTTCTTTTTTTGTTTTCCTTGGTTAAAATGCTGTGGCGGGCAATGGGTGAAGTGGGCAGCCTATTTGTTGGGCTAAGAAATGAGATTGATGCTATGCGTTGTATTTTTGGTAGAAAGTGGGCTTTGCTTGTCATACAAATATACAATGAATAGTCCATCAGTAGAGTAAGATGTGAGTATTTCCAAGTTTGAGCGATGATAAAAAAATTAGTAAAGCCCATTTTCTTAGAGACCTACGTTTGCTTTTCAAATGGGTGTCCTTGTTTTGTGCACACAGATATGAGAAAATTGTGTTCACGTAGATTAAGATGATAACATATATTGGCCTTGTTTGGCACATAACTGGAGCTGGTACATGATAATCAGAGTTGGGTAGCTGGATTTGACTAACTAAATTTGTTAGCTGATTAGATCAGCTGATATGAACCAGTAGAGGGAGAGTAACTTGTTGATTAGCAGTTGACTGGGATGAAAAAATTAGCTGAACCAATTTGTTTCCGAACAAAATTTTAGAGTTAAGTCCGCTTGTTTTTTGTCAATTCAGCATGATACAACAAGTTGCCCCAGTTAGTCAGTTACTAGCTAGCAAACAAAGCCATTATATGGAGTACCACTTAAATTAGCATCCGAGCTGAGTCAAAAACAAATTGTAATAAGATAAATAGATAATGTCATGGAAGAAGTAATTAAGGTTTCTTCCTTCACACCAAAAAAAAATGTTTTTCTTATTCTAAAAGCAAACGTATTATTACACTATGGGTCTAATTATAGCCCCCTTTGCACAAAAGGAAAAAAAAGAAGGCCAGATCGTTACATTTCAGCCGTCTACATTGATTTGCACAAGTACAGCACGCAAGAGCAAAGACTTAAGACAGAAGTACAGAACAGTTGTCACTTGCCAACTTCTGAGTTCTTTCCAACATTCTCAGCAGCTTCTTTCATGTCTAGTAATGCATTTTCAAAGCACTTGGCTAGGAACTTGGGATCAGGGATTACTTCTTTAGCAACTTGAATTTGCAAATCCGCCTTTCCTGCGTAGCTCACCAAGTGCATTGTGATTGCCTGCAAACCACCAAATAGTATTAGCCCATAGAAGTTACTCGTATGTTTAGTATAAGCCCATAGAAGTTACTCGTTGTATAAGCCCATAGGGCCACAAGAGTAGTCAGCCACTCAGCCTACTTTTCATTTGTAGTCGTAGAGTCGCTGGCTGTGTCTGGTTTAATAACAGAAGTTCTCAAGGAGAGAGAGATGCTCTAGTGTTAGATAGCACACCTTCAGCCCTTAAGGATGGGGGCTCGATTCTTATCGGCCTCAGTGCCTCCCTTTACAAAAAAAAAATAACAAAAGTTCTCAAAATATTGAAATTTGTGTTACTTTTTACTTTTTTTCCTGACTACTCTCTCTGTAATCAATTTTTTGATAGAAACTTTGTGCGAATTATGTATGCAATTATAAACAGTTTCATGTAACATGGGAAACAGTTAATAGTTCATTACTTCAAATAGAAAGTTAAATATGTTTATGTGGTACATTTGCCTAAGATTATGTTTTTCGTGAATTTGAAAAGCTTCCCATCTCAAGTAATTAAATTGCAGTAGTAATATCCACTTACTTGAGGTTGAGATGATGATGAAGCTCTGATAAAAGTAACGGGATTGCCAGCAATTGATATCTTCTCTTGCGGGCCAGCCATATTCGAGAGAAGGAAACTAGTGTTACAGAAAAGTTTGTAATAAAAGAAGCCTGCAGCCTGCCATACATTTTGAAGAATAACATCAGTGTCGACTTGCATGTGGTGCTGATGAAAGTTATTATGTATCGGGATACTTCTCCAGTTCTCTAGTATGGTGTCAAACAAAGATGTTTGTTCCTTTAGAACACACAAAGATGTTTAATTATATCGTCCGTTAGCCCATTTACGCACCAAGCTAAGGTGTTGATATTTTGCTGAAGGAAATTAAATTTTGTAAATTGAACATAATATTATAATTATCTAATGATCTATATATCGATCACGCCTACAAGTCGCACAGTTTTAAACATACGAAGTAAAATTACTACCTTATTGCCAACCAGTCTCGACGTCAGGCTCACAACCTCATAAGAAATTTGAGCTTCAGCGGATTGCTTTTTCCGGTCCAAATTCGCCTTAGCTCTCGCCACATACGTCAGGGGATGTAATTCACGTTCTTTAGAGTAATGCATAGGTAAGAGGATTATCGAAAATTTGTTACCGAAAAGATTATTCTTTGAGCCATCTCCCAGCAAGTGAGACAAATCCTAAGGGAAAAAAATCACTACTTAATCAGATTTTGTAAGAAGCAAGAGAAACAAATCTATTAGGAGCATTGGGATTAAGAGAAGCAGACCTGTAGTCCTGCTGGTTTTCGCAAGTTAAAAGGGCACATGCCAGTAATTTGGGCACCATCTGGAACGGCTTTTAGATCAGAAGAAAAAAAAAAAATCGTCACTCCATTTTATGATAAATTGTTGATTTACTTCTATCAAAAAGTTCGCGATATCGATCACTAATTGTAGAAGAAATTCCTTGTGCGCTACAAGTAATTCCACGATTTGTGATGTCTGGAAATCTGGAATTAGTGTATAGGGTAAACTAGGTGTACATAATTTTTAATCATTTATTATGTAAAAAGTAGCTAAGACTAAATTAAGGAAGCAACAAAATTAAAATGTTACCTTGATCAGGATTCTGGGCTCTTAGATATCTTGTCAACCCACACCACACTACTCCATAAAGAACGTCATGTACAGTCTGCAAGAAGCAAATGCATTATATGGCCAGAAATTAGGTCAACGTTAATTATTTTTTTTTTTGTTGACAGCTACGGAGTACATAACACTAATATTGAGAACATACGTGCTATCAATTTTTTTTGTAATGTGAAATTAAGGAAATACGTTTTTATAATTAAATATTATTTGTTCACAAACTTTTAATTGATTTTCGGAACAAGTGCGTGGACGCTCATTTAACATTAACTCCGCGTAAAAATGAAACGATATGACGACGATGGTCAATTTGGCACATGACAATATCCATCGACAACATGGTTAATCTGAGCCCCCTATGAAGCTTGCTTCTATTCTCCTTGGCCTCTGGGCAGGGCCGTACCGTCAATAAAGAGGCCCTGTGCGAGAAAAATTGAAGAGGCCCTATATATTTTCATTATTTATTTTCAAAAGAAGAAATCTTTAATTTCTTTTTGGAAAAATAATTTTATCAATACTACAATATCTTTATTTTTTGAGAAATCATCTTATATTTTTCTGAGTCTTATATTATTTCACACATTAAGTATTTAAGTGTATTTATTAAAAACAAAAAGGCCGTGCGGGAGTCGAACGCGGAGCAAAAATCTTTCTCGCTTGGACGCTAACCAGTTGAGCTACACTACATATTTAATTCTGCAGGGAAATTATTATATATGTCTTATACAAAATGTAAATTGGGGCCCTCAAATTTACGAGGCCCAGTGCAGTCGACCTGGCTGCACTGGTTAAGATACGGCCCTGCCTCTGGGGTATCTAAGAAGCTTCTTGATTCGAATCAACACTGATCAAGTGATCAATGAGCAGCGCAATACTAGTACATCCAGCATATGGTTGTCAAGAAGGTGACATGTGAGAACACGGACCACCTAAGTTATGGCCACTAGCTACGCAGTACATTTTTCAGGGCTTTCATCACTTTAGTTTGAGAAAACTGTACGAAGATTTCAAAAAATTTACCAAATATATGCTATGAAGTACGTCTTTCTTTTTTAAATGAAAAACTCCATTGTATGTGGACGACTACTGATTTTTATCAGGTGAAACTGTGATTAATAAGGTATTATTAATAGTATTTATAAGGTGACTAATGTGTTATTATATTTGTTATAATGTTTTGACAAAAAGCACTCGATATAACTTACCCGAAAAATGATGATATTTGTATCTAGTTTCTTCAAACTGATTTTTTTGGGGGTTTCTTCTTCCAACTAATTTTAACATTTCATTTCCTGAAAAGTCCTTCTATGAATAAGTCCTTCAACTAATGCTCAGACTAAGAAGTTAATCTCGAGAGCATACTTTTTTTTTGACAATGGTGAAAAATATAATACATACTAGTAGAGTAGTAGCCGAGGCTACAACAGCTAGACAATAAAGGGGGAAAGCTCTTACATGCGTGCTAGATTTGACAGCTAGCATATGAGCTTTTCCGACCATACTTACCAGAACTTTGAGAGCATGCATAATTATTGAACTAAACTGGACCCTTATAAACTTAAGTTAATTATTATGGTTATAAAATGCTAAGAAACTCTTGAACCTAACTGATTTTAATTGAACTAATAATAAAAGTAAGCTCTAAGTAATACATGTAACCACTTTATACGGGATCATAAAGAAAACTACTTTGTACGAGTATATATCAAGAAAACACGAGGCCATGAGCTATAGAACCCCTAAAGACTTAAAGAGTTAGTTCTTTATTATGTTATTGTTTGACCTAAACAAAACAAAACTGTTTTCAAGCGAAGAACAATAATCTTCTCAGTGGGATTTATGCCTTCGGATTTTTCTATTTAGGGCCACGGTTCGGTCTCTTTGGTTTTATTATGTACACACTCTAAGAACCTAATCAAAGTAGTGTCTATTCTGATAGTGAACGTAGCCAATCATATTATTGTTTATAAACCACTCTAAATCTCTGTATCAAATATTTATTTCTTTAATCATTTGCTTGCATTCGTTTTATGCTCCATTTTTCACACATATTAAGGTGGTAGCTAATATTTCCAAATTAATACCCATAACTAAATATTTTTCCTTCCTTTTTCTCCCATTTCCTTTTATGCTGACGAAACAAAGTTAAAAGTTCTCTCAACTGTATTTCCTTAAAAAAAAACATTCTTTTCCCTTCATTTCATTTCCTCCACTACTCCCAATCAGGGCTGTTTACGTGTTTACTCATCTAAATTTCAAAACTTGTAAATTACTTTACTTAGTCAATCACGTACCTCAATTTCAAACTAGATTGATCGAACTACATCTATGTAAGTTATTATTTAATAGGATCAAGTTAAACTATTTAATTGATTGAGAAGATAAAGTTGTTCAGGTGACAGCTAGAGAGTGCAGTACATTATTTCAACTCTTAAGATTATCAGCTCGATTTTCACCGATCTGATTGCTAAACTATTTAATTAGAATTAGTGGAAATTCATTCAATTTTTATACATTTTTTCTTTTGTTATATTGGACGGAGTGGTACCGAACGTATGTTAGTTTTCTTATACTCACTTTTCGAGTAACATAGGCAAAAAGAAGTACGTGGGTGACTGGGTGATATATATTCTCTTACAGCATTTGGAATGGCCGTTTTGATTGCCTTCATGTCACTGAGTGTAAACCTCGCCGTTGCCACTTTCCTAGGCCAGAACTCCACACCTTCAATCCCACTAATATGTCCCTTATCTCGCACCCACAAGCACCTTACTAAGAATTTTAGCCCATAAACTAGGCTGTACCAAATGAACACCAAAAATTCCCATAATCCCCTCTTTTTTAAGCTCCTTTGGTCACTACGTTGCCTATTGTTGACATGATTCTGTCCATCATGCATGCTTCTTGACCTACCCATGGTCCATAACATGGACATTAAGGACATGCCATCAGCTATTGCATGATGAACTCTAACAATCATGCACTTACGTCCAGGTAAGATGTGTATCTCCCACAATGGCTTATCCATGCTCAAAGGTGATGAGACGGCCAGATCAGCCAAATATGAGTTGACCATATCTTCTTCTGAGATAGCAGTTTCATTTTGATCATCATCATGATCATGAAAGAAAATATGGTCGTCTAGGTTAACTTGGGTTTTCCTCCAGTGTTCGGACCCATCAGTAGAGTCTAGGACAAGGAGGCATGAGAAACGTGGGATCTTAGAGATCATGAGTTTCATGATCTCATCCTTCAAACTTTCTATGTTTATGGGATTTTCATGGCCAATGGCGCAGTGGACGATGTGGTTGTGCTCAGGGTGGAGGCAAAGACGGCCCATTGGTGTTAAGGGCTCATCGTTGCTCTTCGGGGCCATAATGTACGTATTTAAGACGCGACAAGATTTTGGCAAAATTAAAGGCGAAATTAAAGTATGGTAATTCTACGTAAATGCACTACTAAATGCACTTAGAGGTCGATCTTATTTGGTGCATGTGCATGTGTACGTAGCTCATGCATCTCTGAATCTTGAGGTGTTCTATCGTATATATAGACATGTTGTATACTTGTATGGTCTTGGATGCCAAAGGGCAAAGGTGTTATGATATCTTATGTGGTACGGTGTGAATTGCATTCGGACTGGCCTGGGCCAGTGTTTGCCGCGTACGTGATACACGTTTTGACGTTACGTACTTACATGCATGCGACGAAAGGATTGGCATACTCTACAACAACTAATGAGTTTAAATCCCCATTCAATGATTGAATGAATGAACGATTTAAGATTAATTGAAAGAGTTTATGCATGTTAATGGACAATGGTAATTACCTTACTTTAACTAGGTTTAATGAGCTGCTCTAACTCAGGAGCTACGTAAACTCGACTCGATGAAAAAGAGCTTAGTTGAGCCCACTTGTAAAGTATATAGATACAACCTTAGAGGCCGGTGTTAGCTAACTGTTAAATAAGTTTTAGTTTATTCAAAGCAATTTATTTAGAGTCAATTTCGAAAATAGCCTCTTCTTTTGGTAAGTTTGCGTATATCTGAAAGAAGTGTATATGTTCAATACCAGTGTATATTTACTAGATACTAATTGGAACACTATATTTGTAATTATATGAGATATATAATTTAATGTGTTAACTGACTAATATATTTTACTAGAAGTCTCTATTTGTCACAAAATACTTATTCTAACTTAATTAGAATATTAAATCCTATTGGGTTATACACGTCCAACGATATACTGATCGATTAGTATTTTGAACTGAGGGCTTTAAGAAGTCTGGTTAAATACTTGAATTAGAGAATTATGAGCCACATGAGATTGTATACTTGGATCACATGGCCACGAGGAGATTGGAGAGTGGAATAATTTTTTGTAACTCATTTTGTCATTTTAAACTCTTAATGTCAATTAAATGAGTTGAAGTGTCATAAAGTGTTTGTTATGTGATAACAACAACAGTACAAATAAAGACAAAAACAAAACATGACTCACCTTTTGTAAGTTACTATTCGGCAAAACCAATTGCAAGCTTATGCTATTCGGTCGAAGTGCAAAGAAAAAGTAACACAGTACACAAAATTCTCCTATTTCTCTTGTACTTTTTCTATTCGTGTTAGTACGCGTTTAAATAGGATCGGTTCGTAAGTACGTGTATATTACAATATAATAGAGAGATTGCACGCTTCAAAGATAGCATATACTAAACACTACCATTTTACTTGTTATTTATAGGGATTTTATCTGAATCAATGTGATTAGTTCTAGATTATAATTAAGATTATAACTAGAAATTGCTTCCGTTAAAATATGATTATATCTAGAACCCTACACATCTCTACTCCCGAGAACCCTCATTGAATGAGAATTTACATTCACTTATTACGTTGTTGTTGTTGTTATTGTTATTGTAGTAGTAGTTTATTCAGCAGGTCATCAGTTCAAACCAAAAAAAAAAAAAGTATACATATCTTGTTCAACTTCAATGTTTTGTCTAAAATTTATTTCCAGTTTTGCTCAGCTCTATTACAACTATCTACAACCAAATTATTTCTGACTTCCAACAAGTTTATTTACCTTTATTAACACCAACGAAAGAACTATCCTGTACGTGGCACAATATAATCAAAGTTGAACGAATGCCTTGTCTGCTGTTCTGCTCCATCAATGAGACAAAGATGGAAAAGGGAGGCATAGCCATATATTGGACAAATCGAACTCCGTTTTATTTCTTCGGCATGACTCACGATCACGAGCCACATGCCCACAAATTGAAATATCCGAGCAAACTAGGACATTTTTGGTTAGCAACGTCAAGAAGAGCTAAATATACAGTGTAAATATTTTGGTGTGATTTAGTGTAAAATTTAGGATTGTTGATTAAAAAATTATATCAGCAAGTCTTTGATACACCGGATGTACACATATAGTGGGCGGATTATGACTAATAATAAAAGAAAATGACATTAAAAATGTGATAATGATATTTATTTAATTATTAGTCATAAATTCATCAGGTGTATGTATAAACCGGTGTATGTGAACACCCTGTGTACTTAAGATTTGGAGTGTTACATACGTTCATTTTAAGGCATCAATTGTCAAAGAAAGCAACTTCTGTTCTTAACAAAAAAAACAAACTTCTTGCATGCCAACTAATAAAGTTCATGATTTAATTTGGCCTTCATTATTAATTAGCACTTCATGAAAGTAATTGTGATATTGTCACAAATTTTCAATGTTTTGAAACCAAATAGAACATTTAAACGGTCTATATATTAACCGGTTCCTAGTTCAACATATATTATTAATAGATCAAATTAAAATCGGTACATTTAAATTATTTAAATAATGAGAATATGAAAATTTACTTTTTTTTAGTCAAGAACCTATGAAAAACAGTCAAACACTGATTTCGAACTGCCTGATCGGTTTTAATTGATTCTTGACCAATTCGGTTTTTTGAGGTTGGAAAACCAACTAGACTATAGATTCCGCTTGAACCGGCCGATCCGATTCATTTTCACAGTTGTGTACAAAAATGTGTATTCATGATAACATATCTTGTTTTGACTTGTTATACATTTGGAGCCCTTAAAGCTAGATCCAAAACCCAAAAATTCAACAAGCTACTTAAGTCTCATTTTCTTTCATATAGCATTGAAAAGCATAAGAATATATGAAACAAATAATGATCATGGCTTTTGTACCGCTAACATTTCTGAGTTCAACTAAGTTCAGATTGAGCTTTTCTCAAAAAAAAAAAAAGGTACAGATCGAGCTAAGATCATGATTTCTAGTGCAAAATGCTCTTCCTTTGAGAGCATGCATATACATGAATTGTCCTCGTATAGAGGTCACATAAAAGACAAAGTAAAAAGAAGCAAAACAAAAGCTAAATACAATAAAAGTACTACATATTTATACGTGACGGTCGACCCTCTAATATTGGAGGACCGAGGACTTCCTTGCTTGTGCCCTTCACAAATGTGAGCGAGTGGCACCTGTTGTAGAATGTATGACTAGTACTTCATCCATCAGACCATTAGACCATTATCTACGTTGGATTTCTGCAATTCTTCAAGCATGTCAAGAAGAGATCCACGTAAGCACTCTCTCAAAAATTCTGGATCAGAAATTACATCCTTGGCTACCATAATTTGTAGATCAGCATTTCCCGCATAGCTCACCATATGCATCGTAATAGCCTGCCCATAGAATAACATCTTTAATGATACAACCAAATACCACAGAAACATCAATCAATATATAGCTCAGAAAAAGAAGAAGGTCTTCAATACTTTTGTTAAATACTTTTTATTTGAGATAAAAATAGTAATTGAAAAAGAGAATATTACATACATGAGGTAGGCTGGTCACATTCACTCTTAAGAAATTCATAGGATTGTTAGCGATGACCAACTTCACCGATGGACCCATAATGTTGGAGATTAGTAAACTTGTGTTACATAATATTCTATGACAACACCAACTTGCGACCTGCAATACCAATTCAAACTTCAACGAGTATAAATTTGAACTTTCATGGCTTATTGACTAATTGAAAATAAAATTAAAATTAGAAGAGTTTGTATTACTTTATTAGATTTGGAAGTAATAAAACTCAAGTTTTACAAATAATTATTTCTTATTCTTACTCTGAAAGCTCAAACTTAACCGTTTTGGTGAGTTAAGTTCAGTAGACTCATATTCCTAACAGATTAAGCTGTAGAATAGTAGATACAAGTAAACAAGTAATTTCGAACACCTGTGCTGTAGTATCAGTTGCATTTGCATACAGCATAGTATTAGTGAGCATACTATTGAAATTGCTCCCGAGTACCGTCATATAAATGCAGAATTTACCTTTGGGCCGAAAAGGAAAATAATGAACTTTAGAAGAGTGTATGGAACTTGGGCCTCGTATGACTGTTTCTTTTGGTCCATAATTGCTTTCATTTTTCTCACATGGTCCAGCGGAAATAGCCCCTTGGTACAATGGATCGGTTGAAGCACGAAGCCTGTTTTGTTCCCCCAGGAAAATGACGACCCATTATTGGTCACTTTAAGCTCTGGAATTTCCTGTTAGTCATAGCATTAAATTTGATCCGGTAACTACATTACTGCCAGTAATTCAATGCAAACAAGGTAATGATGGAAGAGTATATACTAGAATTGGACCTGCAAGTGCTGCAACAGTAGGGGTTTCCTACGTAGATTGACTGCAACGATTGAGGTAAGTTGAATGCCTCGGAAAACTGCTGAACACAGAGAGCAGTTGGGAAGACTTAAGAGTTAAAGACTATACGAAGTATGATACGATATCTATAGTAAATTTTTACTGCTGGTATGTCACATACTCACAGAAGTCACAGTGCTGGAATTTGAACGGAATCTAGGAAATAAAAATTATTGTTACCATTTGGTGATTTGGCTTGTAGATACTTGGAGAGCCCAAGTGATACGATCCCTAAAAGGGCATCATTAACCGTCTGCATACATTTGAAGAGACCAAAGTTTCGTTAGCTAATGGCAATTCATTCCCAGCTAAATGATCAAGAACCAAATTGGACACCGTTCGTTCATCTTGTTCTTGATTACATTCAAGTTATAAAGCATTCAGCATCCGTTCTCTAAACTTCTCTTGGTTACTATATAACGAACTTTTCAATAAGATAAGTTGCTTTCAAATTTTCTCGTACGTACTATTTGACTATTTCAATCTACTCGATCTTATTCATTTTCTTATTCCTGTTCCGTTCCTGACTTCCTGTTAAACCCTGATCCTTGAAAAATCCAGTACTCTTTGTGCAGTTCACACAGTACAATACTAGCTAGAAAAAAGGTAGTCTTTCAGTTCACTTTGTTCTGGCTATACGAAGGAGCCTTCACTTGTTATTTGTTTGATCATGCATATCACCATGTAAATATTTGTAAATAGTAAGCTCTTAACTAATTGATATGAAGTTGAACATTGTTTGATACGTCGATCAAAGATTTAGAGCCCTAGTACTTTGGCTCGCTGTATAATATGTATTGCTGTCAATTAGATACAGAGATTACTTACAGCATTAGGAATGGCTTTTCTGATAGACTTCAAATCCTCAAGCTTGAACTTTACAGTAACCAATTTCCTAGGCCAATGCTCCAAGCCTTCACCTCCGCTTATCACACTGTCCTCATCTTTTACCCAAAAAAGCCTCCCAAGACCCCTCAATGTAAACAACATTGTAAACCATATACTCTTAATTATCCCCCAAACTCCCTTTTGCCTCCACTTCCTCTTCTCATGACTTCTTTTGCTACCACAATTTTGAATGTCTGCTTTCTCTTCAATTCCATTCTTCTTCTCGCCGAAACAAGCTGAAAGCATAGACATCAAAGAAGCCCCATCACCTATGGCATGATGCACTCTTAGCACCACACAGTTGAAGCTCATTAACGCATGCACTTCCCATAATGGCTTGTTTTTGCTTAATGGCTTTGAGACTGCTAGGTCAGCTAAGTACTCATTGATGGCGGCTTCGCCGTCTTCCACTTGGCATCCTTCTGTTGGATGGTGATGGTGGATGATGAAGTGATCATCCACATTGACTTGAATTTTCTTCCAGTGTTCTCCATTCTTGTCTCTTATTAACAGGCTGCAAAATCTCGGGTGTTTGATCATTATAGAGTTTGAGAATGCTTGCTTTAGGGCTTGTATGTCAATTGAGTGCTTTAAGCCCATGGCACAGTTGATTATTACCTCAGTTTGTGGACGGAGGTACACCCTACTAAAGGGTGTTTTTAGGGCTTCGTCCTCAATTTCAATCGCTCTCTCTGTACCCATATTGTTGGAGAAAGGAATTGAACGATTTTTTTCTGCTACGTCCGAATGCTCTCCTAACAGATCAGTTGGCCTGGTATAAATACATATATAGATAGACGTGCATGTCTCATTGGATTTTGAATAAATGTTGCCAGTTTGTCACCTACATTTCCTTCACAATCTTTAATTTGTACACCATATTAATTCAGTCGCCAGTTTGGTGTTCCGTGACCTACGTACTGTAATACAGTAATATGTTCTGCAAGTACCGAAATACTTGTGTTTTTTAGGATAATTTGTTTGAATTTCACCAATTTGATTCTCGATCCCTTCGTTTTATTTCAACTACATATAATTCAAAGAAACTGCTATTTTGCCAAGTAGTGACCCTTAAGTCCCATTTGTTGAAAATATTGCACCGTCCAACTCCCTCTTATTCGATACCAAATACATTGGTAAAATATGACGGCTAGTTCATATATTAGCGTTAGCTAGCTTTTCTCTATATATAGGTGTGGAAATTACATGGTACTAATAAATGAGTGGAGACGATATGTGTGAAAGCTAGCTATGAAAATATCCAATAGATTGTTGTATAAATAGGTTAGTCATGCGTAAGTTTTTGTTGTGCCAACCATTTGGGTCGAGTGTCATTGTAAGTGCTACGTGAAGTGAGAAAAATGGAGTACGTGTTGTACTATGTTACATGTATAGTTGTGTGTACTATTGTAAAACAGTAATGTACTATTGATCATTATATTGCTTGTAAGATTTTCTCCTGAATATCACTACAAGAAAAAGGCTGTTAGGAGACTGAATATTTTTGATCTCGAAATGGCCAAAATCGGTCTCAAATCATGTTTCAAGACCGATACGGTGGCAAAACACTTGGTAGCAAATTGGTTTTGAAACTGAAACGGAAATCGGTCTCCATTTTTATATTCTCACCACATGGTTCTGGTTCAAGTTAATTAAACTAAAAAAGAAAAGTTGAACTGAAATACTTTGCAGAGGCTAAAACAAATAACTGAACCCTTCAGAAAATAAAAAAGTTCACTAGAACAAGCCGAAGAGAATATGATTGAGGCTACTTATACCAAGTTGTATTCACAAGATTTTAAAGACCTCCAATAAAGTGTACCAAACCGGCAGACCGCAAATGCTGAATCTCTTTGGAATAGAGCGAGTATAATGCACTTGTTAGAACTATAATGTGATAGTTAACATGTACCGTGTACTCTCCTAAGATGATATAGTTATACTTTAGATAAGTCCTAGGTTAGCTAGACTTCTATCCTTGTACACTATACTGATGTATACTGATTGATATATAAAGGAATACAACGCATGATATTCCTCAGGGATTCAACCACACTAGCATGGTATCAGAAGCCTAAACCCTCTTTCTTCTCAACCTCCTCTTCTCCTGATCCTTGGCCCTAGTCGCCTCCTCTCCTTTCTTCCTCTTTCATCATGGTTGAAACATCCAAAACCCCTGCTGCTTTTTCCGTCTCCAACATCAAGACTTACATTTATGTCACTCTTGATTACACTGGAGTCGACTTTGACACATGGAAGGAACTCTTTGAGACCCACGCCATCAGCTTCAATGTCCTCGGACACCTCGATGGGACATCCACACCGAAAACGCCAACTAACCCTGAATGGACACGTCTAGATTCTCTCGTGAAGTCCTGGCTTTATGGCACCATCTCTCCCTCTCTTTTCCGGATGGTTGTTCTTAAAAAGAAACCCACTGCACATGAGGTTTGGACCAATATCGAGAAACTATTCCGCGACAACAAAGAGTCTCGATCAGTTGCTCTTGACAAGGAACTTCGTACTCTCACTCTAGGTGATCTCTCATGTGCTGCAATTGTGAACATCTCAAGATTGTTGCTGATCAGCTTGCGGGTGTTGAGGAACCTATTTCTGACAAGTCACTTGTTCTCCAAATGCTCCATGGTCTTCCTCCTGGTTTTGGTAATGTCAGTATTGCCATTCGCTACCTGATGCCCTTCCCCACATTCATGGAAGCAAGGTCCATGTTAATAGAAGAAGAAAGTCGCTTGGAAAGGGAACGCCACCACTCGACTACACTTGCTACCTCCTCCTCCCCTACCGTTCTATATGCTGGACAGAATCCCGGCAACTCTACTGCCCACTCCAAGCCTTACAAAGGTAACAATGGTAAGGGTAAGAAAGGCTATAAGGGTAGGAATGATGTACTACCTACCCCGCTCCTCCTCAGTCTGGCATGTATCCCGCCTATCCCCCGTGGTAATATCCCCCCAACTGGTACTTGCCGAGGCTGCCAATGCAATCTCCATGTCCATCACCATCAACATGGCCATCTACTCAAGGCGTTTTAGGAGCAGCCCCTCGGCAACCTAGTGCACATCTTGCACATACCATGCCGACCCCTTCTCAGTTCTCCACATTTCCAAGCTACTAGCCTACTACAGATTTCATGTCAGCCTTTAATACTATGACGTTACACGAGCCACATAATGATCCTAACTTCTATATGGACAGCGGTGCTACAGCGCACCTTTCCAATTTCACGGGTAATCTCTCTACTATTTTTAATAAGCGCATTTCATTCAATGACATGGTCACTGTTGGTAATAATGGGTCGTCCCTTCTCTGTTTTGGAGTCTTGCTGGAGCACTTCAGTACTTGACTTTCACCCGTCCCGATCTTTCGTATGATGTCCAACAAGTGTGTCTCTTCATGCATGATCCACGAGAGGCACATTTGAACGCGCTCAAGCGCATTCTTAGGTATCTTCGTGGTACACTTGACATTGGCCTGCAGCTATATGCTAAGTCTTCATTGTCTCGGCTTACTTCTGATTTGGGTGGTTGCCCAGATACTCATCGTAGCACATCTGGCTATTGTGTATATTTGGGTGATAACTGTCTCCTCGTCTTCTAAAAGACAGCCCACACTATCTCGTTCTAGTACCGAGGCGGAGTATCGTGGTGTTGCAAATGCGGTAGCTGAGACTTGCTGGCTACGCAACCTTTTGCTCGAGCTTTGTTGCCCCATATCCACTGCAACACTAGTATATATTGTGACAACATCAATGGTGTCTATCGTGCTTCAAATCCTGTCAAACATCAACGCACTAAACATATTGAGCTTGATATTCATTTTGTGCATGAAAAGGTGGCTCTAGGACATGTCCGTGCTCTTCATGTTCCTTCTTCCTTTCAATACGCTGACATCTTTAGAAAGGGCCTCCCTTCGTCATTATTCAACGACTTCCGCTGCAGTCTTTACGTTCGTCCTTCTCCCGCTTCGACTGCGGGGGTGTGATTGTTAACATGTACCGTGTACTCTCCTAAGATATAGGATATAGCTATACTTTAGATAAGTCCTAGGTTAGCTAGACTTCTATTATTGTACACTATACTGATGTATACTGTGATGGAAATGTTCTATACAAGTGTATATATTTATTAGGTGCTAATAAGGAACACTATAATGAATGATTGAGACATATAGTTTAATTAGTTAAGTGACTAATACACTTTGCTAACTAGGAGTCCCTGTTGTCACAGATTAATTATTAATCTAAACTTAACTGATTAAATCCTATTGGGTCATACGTGTGCAACGATATACTGATAAGTATTTTGGAACCGGGTTTTAGGAAGCCGGGTCAAATACGTGAAGTAGAGAATGAAGGGCTGCAGGCCATGATGGGAGAAAGGAAGAGTTTGTTACTCATTTTTTCTTATGTAACTCATTCACTTATGACAGTTAATAATAGATTAATGTGCCATGAAGTGAGTGTTGTTGTTACATTATTAAAAGGAGAAAAAGACAAAAGTGGAATTGACTTTGCTATGCAAATTCAGCCAACCATATAGCCAAGTGAAAGGTTTCACTTTGGTACTGGTTTTCGACCGAGGTGAAAGAAAAGCAAAACAAACAAAACATTCCCCATTTTTATTGTTCTTTACTTGTTCGTGCTAGTACCCGATCAAGCAGGATCAATTCGTGAGTACGTATATACAACAATAGAGGAATTGCACCTGCGATTTTAAGTCTCCAATTGATCAAGCACGCATCAAGAAGTATGTTGACTAAACACCCTTTTACTTGTTATTATATGGCTTTTATCTGGATCGTGGGACTAGTTCTAGATTATTGTAATATGATTATAACTACAAATCGCTTCCGCTAAAATATGATTTATGTCTAGAACTCTACATACTGATTGATATATAAAGGAATACAACGCATGATATCCCTTAGGGATTCAACCACACTAACATAATGCACCCATGATGTATATTGGCATTGTGATATAGCTCTATAGATCTTTAGTGCAACTTATCCACTATGATTTTGTTGTCGAGTGATTACAGGGATGAATCATGCATATTGAAGTGTAAAACTGCTAAGGCTGTGTTTTGTTCGTCGATAGTACTACAGTTCAGTTTTTTTCAGTTCAGTTCAGTTTAGTTCAGTTCAGCATCTTTCAGTTTTTTTCAGTTCAGTTCAGTTTATTTTTAGTTATAATTATAATTGTCTTCATTTTTTTTCAGTCCAATTCAATTTCAGTTCATATCATTTCAGCCGAACAAAATATACCCTAACTTTCCTTGCATAGTTGCATGTGCTATACTGCTATAGGACCAGTTAATCCATGGTTGGTCTATTAGGCCTCGGCAGTTTCAACTTTCTGTAGTTCGATAACCATCTCTAAAAGAAACTCTTGGAAGCATTTTCGCAAGAGCTCCCACATCTTTAGTAACCATAATTTGGAGATCAGCGTTTCTGGCATAACTCACCATGTGCAATTGGCCAATTGTGCATCGTAATGGCCTGCCATAGAGAAGACTATAAGAAGATACAGTAATATACATACTCCTTCAATTTTCAAAAATGGCCTACCGCTTGACGAATGCGCATGGAGAGGACCATTTCCATATACTCCGTATTTGACTAACAATAAACCTAGGGCATAGGGTAGATAGCATTAATACTGTCTTTGGAGATTAATACACTCGTCTTTTCCAAGAAAATTAAAATAAATTAATTGTATAATTATAATCGAACTTACGAAAAATTCTTTGAGTTCTCATGTACAAAAACTTTTAGTAATAAAAATACCCCCTATTACTTAGGCTTTGTTTCAAAAAAAAAAGTGCTCGACAAGACAGGATGTTCGATGATCAAAATAGACTTGATAATTGATGACTATTCTACACCAAACATAAATGGAATTGACAACGAAATTACCAATTAAAAAATGGTTGAGAGTGATCTTGCACTAGACTGACCAATTAAGTTAACACAAAAGGCAACGTAGGATGATATATGATCAACAGCAGCAATAATGAGTATAAATCTTCATTTAAGGGGGTGATCTTCATTGGAGACTCACCCACCATAGTAAGGTGTGCGACACGGGTCGGGTTTAAACGTAGTCGGAGCAAAGCTTACTACTGGTCAAGAAAATAGAGATGTTATATATTTACGAGATTGATTCATGCATTATTCCTTAAAGTATTTATTTCCAACAATTTCACCAAAAATAAAAAGTGATAGAAGATTTTTTAGCCATTTTACTATAATTTATAATAATAAACACATAAAGATGAAAGATTTAGAAAAAAAATTCAATTTCAGACACACTAGACGTGTAGGACGATATATGATCACTTGCGGCATTAGGAATGGCCTTTTTGATAGACTTGAAATCGTCAGGCTTGAACTTCCTCCACACCTCCCCCGCTTATAACAATCGTCTCATACTCTCATCTTTCACCCACAGAAGCCTCCCTAGGATCCTTTCATCCTCAATGAAAAAAGCATTATAAACCAGATACTCTTAACAAATCCCCTTAATCCATTTTGCCTCCATTTCTCTTATCATGACTACTTTCACTACCACAACCATGACTATCATCATTTTGCTATGTCTCTTTGAAACCTTTCGTGTTCTCTCCGAAGCAAGCCAAAAGCATAGACATCAAAGAAATAGCATCACCCTCATGGAGCGAAACATTATAGCCCTACCTTAATATAAAGTTGGCTACCTTATTGCCAAAAAAAAAGAAAAAAAGAAATAGCATCACCTAAGGCATGATGCACTCTTAGAACCAAACAATTCAAACCCATTAGCGCGCACATGCACTTCCCATAATGGCTTGTTTTCACATAATGGAGTTGAGACTGCTAGGTCAGCTAAGTACTCGTTGATGATGGCTTCTTTCTCGTCACCTTCCATGAGTAAGCCTAACTTCGAATTGGTGGCTGTGGATGATGAAGTGATCATCAATATTTCATATTGACATCGGTTTTCTTCCAGAATTCTTTAGTGTTGTCTCTTGCTAATAGGCTGCCAAATCTAGGGTGCTTGAACATGATAGAGTTTGAGAATGCTATCTATAAGGCTGCTACATCAATTGGGTGCCTTAAGCCCATGGAACAGCTTATTATTTGTTCAGTTTCAGGGCGAAGGTATAACCTACTCAAGGGTGTTTTGAGGATTTCATGATCATCGTCAAGCTCTGTCTTATCCATAATATTTTTTAGAAATGGATGAAGTGTATGTCCTACAATTGGATGTATTCTCTTAATAAGAGTTTTATCAATTGCAACATTTGAAGTCACAAGTTTCTGAAAAGTATGCCGCTATTAATATTGGTAGGTTTGCTCCTGAAATTGCTAATAAAAGTTTTCGCAACACAAGAATAAACTCGTCCAAATTAATTATGGCCTCTGTACGACTGTACATCAGGTGTACATACAAAATACATGGACAAATTAAAGTGGAATGAAGAATTTGTACGCTACACTACGTATCGGTTATCTAAACTTTGCAATTTCCCCGTGAATTTTATGCGTGAACATGGAGAATTCCAATCACGATGTTTTACGAGTATATTCTTTTGCTTAAGCTGGTATACATTATACAACTTCATGCTAGGCTGCTAGCATAGTAGCATGACTTCTGATCTCTTTACTGGAATTGACAAGATCACGCAAATTTTACTGCTACCTTGTACAGTTGTTTTTCAATCGTTTCGCTCGTCGTATCAAAGCGATTTCTTATCTGCATCTTCTCTATTTGCTAGGATGAAAAAGTGAAAATGTTAATATGTTATGTTTGGTAGGTGGCTGAGCAAACCCATCTTCCTGTGTTGAAAAAGTAGTAGTTAGCTAATTCATCGATCCAAAAAAGAAATAAAAAAGAAAAGAAAATCCATATAAGCAAGGTTGATTGTTAATATCAATTGAGATGTCCTTATAAGGTTGATTGCTAATATCAATTGAGAGCGACATCCTGTTAAGGTTGATTGTTATAATGATCTGATTCGGAACATAAATATCATTAGAATTTAGAAATACGTACAAACCTAATCACTTCTTAGTTGTAGATGCACATGAAAAATAATATGGTTTGGCTATCATTGCTGCGTCTCTCTTTGCTGCTACTTGGCAGCATTTGTTTACTCGCGAGCGCTGCAAGCGATGCTAATGATCATGGTTTCAGCATCAAATTGATTTATCGGGACTCTCCTGAGTCTCCGTTATACCAACCAAATCTCACGAGAGAGGAACGAATGGAGAGACTAGTTCGAATGTCCGATGCTAGACTTGAATCCCTTATCAATCGTAGCTCTAGAAACATGTCTTCTCAAAATTTATATGATCCTCAAACTATTCGGCCACCTATTTCTGGATTTGATGCTTTTGTTTACATGGTAGAAGTAGGAATCGGCACATTCGAGTCTGTCCCTCCTTACATGAAAACCTACCTTGCGTTAGATACCGGAAGCCCTGTCATATGGACACAATGTGAAGGTTGTTCGCCTTGTTTCCCTCAGCAAAGTCCACCTTTCCCCAAAAGCCGCTCTCGGACATACCGCCCTATATCTTGTAGCAATTGCCCACCGGGCATACCTTGTGGACGAGATTGCATGGAATCGCACACCTATCATGACGGTAGTAGAGTAGTAGGTATCCCTGCCAGAGAAACGTTTACCTTTCAATCCGATAGCAGAGCGTTTGAGAGGCTTCGGAAAATAGCTTTCCTTTGCGCAATGTACACTGAAAGATTTAGACCTGGTTTGTTTTCCCTTCCTATTCTTCTGCTTAATCAAATTGAACAAAGTTAGCTTAGCTTGTTACCATTCATAAAAAGTACTAAGGCGCAAGGAAAACAAAGTTAGCTTAACTTGTTACCTGTGGGAATTGGGATGCATGTGGGCTTATATGTGGCATCTGTTTGTAGATCTCCTCAATCACCTTCTCAACTTTAACCATTTCCACCAATAATTTACAGGTCAAGAACAAAACAATATCGTAAGCGGTATCTTGGGCATGAGCCGCCGACGAGGTAGCTTACCAAGACAACTTGGTCCAGATAGCAAATTCTCATATTGCCTTCAACCTCTTGATGTGTTTTCTCGGCGGACGGGGATCCCTATGGTTCTACGCTTCAATACAGATGTGCCGAATATTCGAAATGGATACACCACCCCGTTGCTGCTCGGAGACAGTAATCAATATTACTTGGATCTTGTAGGCCTTAGTGTAGGAGAAACAAGACTTAACATAGGCCCAGAGGTGTTCCGTAGTTCCGAGGGGTGTGTCATAGACTCAGGGGCTACGAGTTCCTACATAGTAAACGATGCATACTATGCTCTTGAAAACGCTCTCGTTCAACAAATTAGCGAGCGTCATCATGACCTTGCCAGGGTTCGTCCTCCTAAAGAGCGGTTCAGGTTATGCTATGTACGAACGAATTCCGAAGTAATGGCTAGCCGGTTACCAAGAGTCACCTTCCATTTCGCGAATGATGCTAATTTTGTTCTTCGTTCGAATGTGTACATGAAGATCTATGCGGATGAATCAGCACGTCAATGTATTTGCTTGGAGATAAAACCAACACCAAGCCTCACAGTTTTAGGAGCCATGCAACAAGTAAATCACCGGATTGTCTATGATATTGGACAGTCTCAGTTACAATTTGTTCGAGAAGACTGCTCCTCTTCAAACTGAGTGCTGCAAGTTACGGTACTAAGATGCATGTGGTGGTTCTTATAAACGATGATAGTAGTGACCCCACAAGTGTCTTTTTAAAATTAAAAGAGTGTTTTCATTAAAATGTAGTCATACAAAATCTATTATCATATCAAATTGAAATCAACAAAATATGAAATTAATAAAGTAGAGCTCATTTAATAACCAAAACTAATTGGTAACAGATCCATACGGGCATATGGCGCTAGCGAACAAGCTCCTTTTCATCGATGCATTCAGTTTGACAGCGTTTTGCCGTAGAGCGCGTCCTTTATAGCTTTGAAGAATATTTGTCAATTACTCTCATAGCTGAATTGACTCTTACTATAGAAAAAATAGATTTATTCATATTATAACTATAATCAAACTAAGAAATAATGAGAAGTTGAACTTTTGGGTGGTGTATAAAGCACTAATGGAAGCCATTTTATAGACTAGTGTTTTTTTTTCTTGAGAGAGAGAGAGAGGAGGAACCGCTACTAAGAAGTTGAATTTTTAGGGATTTCAATAGTTGTGTAACATATTCCCTCAGTTCGCAATTCAATTGGGTGCCATTTTTGTCTAAAAATTATGCACATTTGACTAGTCAGATTATAATTTTGTAAAAACTCCCATTATATATACCATTAATAGTTATTTAATATGGGTATTGTCGAAAAGAAATACACTAATATCCTTATTTCTTAGTGTTTTCTTAATATTTGTGTTCTAATCAAAAGTGACACTCAATTGAAAACGAAGGTAGTAGGCCGATAGTTAGCTCAATTACTAATGATATGATATTACGGTGTACAAGTATCCGGATGAATTAACACATCAATTCACCTTGTCATTAATTAATGGAAAAAATCATAATCTGAATTGGGTGTATAATAATGAATATCCAAATGGAGTTGATTTTCCAAATCAAGTTTGATTACCAGGGTTCAATTTTTATGTACCTTTTTCTTTCCACTACCTTTTTCATAAG
This sequence comes from Pharnaceum exiguum, assembly GCA_900322385.1. Classification (NCBI taxonomy): domain Eukaryota; kingdom Viridiplantae; phylum Streptophyta; class Magnoliopsida; order Caryophyllales; family Molluginaceae; genus Pharnaceum; species Pharnaceum exiguum. Next base: position 123,589 of record ONZK01003695.1, read on the forward strand.
GCTTACCAACATTATACAAACTTCAATTCGTATATACACCATGAAGACCTCAGACCCTCAGTACGATCAGTTTACCTATGGCTAATCATTCTTTATTCCTTTTCTCATTGTTCCTCTCTTTATTAATTAATTACCAAACCACTGTGGCAGATGATCAGAAACACAAAGGCTTCAGTATGAGATTGATAGCACCCGATTCTCCAGAAAAACCTTTTTATGAACCTAATACAACAAGAGCGAAAATATTAGAAAGACTCGTTCGCATGTCAGACGCTATAGTTCAACAGTACAGCCTAATGCAGAAGACAACTAACGCATCCACACCATTATTGCATCCTGAAAATGTAGCTCCTTATAAAGCATCACTTGTGAATTTCGACCACAACAATTATCTGGTGAAAGTTAAGTTGGGCTCATTTAAGGAGTATCCACAATCTAAATCAACATATGGTACAGTTAATTACTTGCTCTTTGATACCGCAACCAGCATTACATGGGCGCAATGTGAAGGATGCAATCCTTGTTTCGCGCAAGGCGTACCAGTTTTTCCAAAGAGTCAATCAAGTAGTTACAAACCAAAGACTTGCGCATCATGTCCTTCTGCAAACATATGCAGAGAATCAGGACACTTCTGCAGGATTGACGAAACAGATTTTCAAGGTGTCCATCTTGTAGGAATTATGGCACTAGAAACATTCAGGTTCGAGAGTGACAACGGAAGAGAGTTCAAACTGCCGAATATGGATTTCATTTGTGCATCTAAGGTCGAGACCTTTTTTCCGGGTATGTGTTAAGCTCCCTCTACAGAAGTTAAACAGTCCTGCATAAATTCACATACTTAATTTTTATGGTGTCCTAAAAGCGGGTATTGACGGATTTCTATTTGTTAAAATACATAGGATTATAATTGTCTGTCGTTCACCAAAATAGTTGCTTAAGAAGAGAGAGTTGCTCAAGTGGTGGTAGAGAGTACACCTTTAATCCTTAAGGTTGGGGACTCGATTCTTACCGGCCTCAGTGCCCCCTTTACACCCAAAAAAAAAAAAGTTGTTTGCCAATTAATAGCATATACCACAAATACACAAATTTGTGTCAACCGATTTTATATATAAGACGGAGTCATTAATGGTTATACGAGGTCACTAATGACCAAATAAAGAGTCATTATTAAACCTTTTTAAGTTACTAATATCTAGGTAATTTTTTATCCAACAGGTGTTAGCCCACTGGTAAATAAGTCATAACTTGTTCACCAAGTCTTGGGTTCAAACCTCTTGGGGAGCACCTATTAGAATTAATTCTAGGAATATCGAAGGCCGTACTCTTTGTCTGAATAAAAAAACTAGTTTTTTTATTTATATATAACGGGTTCACAAAAAAAAATCTATACCACAAACCGCCCTTATAGAGAAGTAGATAGAGTTAGCATGTAACATTCACTATCTATATATAAAAAAAGCATTACATTCACTAATTCACACTAATTTGAAAAATTAGCACATTAGCAGTTTTTTTTAATAGTAGAATGACATAAAAAGTCATAAATATATCACATACTTCAATTCGGCTGATTATTTATAAATAATTTGAACTTTAAAATAAGGTTTTAAATAGGGAATATTTGTACTAATTTTTAAAGTGGACATGATTTTTATATAATTGGCCAAAATATAAATTATTTCAAGCAATTTCGGTAGTAAAAATTTAGGAAGTTTGTGTTATAGAACAATTTGCTCTTGAAAATGCGTTACAGGAACATAAAATTAAATAATGATCGTCGATCAATATGCTATTAAATATACATTTTCATGAAGTATTGATATTACCAGAAATCATTTAGTATATGGGTTCGTGAGCCACAATCACTTGAGTACTCCATTCGATAATTTGTTTCCTTTCGTTGTTCCACTATTCTATATACGTGGTGTTTCTTTTTACTGTTTTACTTTTCATTTGGGTATAAATCTTTTGTTTAAGCTTTAATTTCCATTTTGTCCCTCTCTTTTCCCCACCTAATTATATACCCCTTCCTCACACTCTTTCTCACTTTCCCACCAACTCTCCCATAACTACCCATCTTCTAAAAGGTTATGTCCAAACTTAAAGTGGAACTACAAAAATAGTCGGATGGAGTATTTCTCCGGTGTCAACTATTATTTGATGATGAATTTTTATTCACAAAAAATTATGTCCGTGAACTTGTTTCATATATTCGATTGAGTATTGGTAACCCTTTTGGTAGTTATTAATAAGTAATGACCCATCAGGTTAACATTTATATCTCTTCCTCACCCAGTCTCATACATGAAACGCTGAACGAGTTCACAAACTTTTCTCTTATATATTCAACAGATTTGGAATATAAATAAATTACTTATTTATCAAAAACAAAGGAGTAGAACACGTACAGTGTGGATCAAACATTAAAAGTGGCAAATAGAATACGTAGTGGAAATCCTCAGTACTTATTACCTCTTTGATCGCATCATGTAACAGCTACCCTTCCACACAACATGGCGAGTGGCATTCTGGCAATGGATATAAGTAGGTTCAGCTTCATCAGGCAAAGAGAAGATCTACACAATGGCATTTTTTCTTATTGTCTTCAACCAATTGATCCCAATACACAGGCTTCGCGTCCTCCTATGTTCTTGCGCTTTGGAAGGCACGAACCGAGTGTTCCTGGACCTATTCATTGGCGTGTGACAACAATTATAAAAATCCCAGAGAGCCCTCGATACTGGGTGCCCCTTTTAGGGCTTAGTGTAGACTCAACAAGACTGCAGCTTGGACCCAAATTGTTTATGAAGTACCGACATACCCCCCAAGGAACCATGATAAATACAGCAACTAGCACCACCTACATCATACGTGAAGCTTATGATGCTCTTGAAGCGGTTCTAGTACGGACCATAGAGGCGCGGAACCAAAACCTTAGGAGAATTAATCCTCCAAGGGATATCTCTCCATTATGTTACGAGGAAATTCGACCCGGACTTGGACAACTTTATTTTCCTACAATCACATTCCATTTCAAAGGTCAAAATGCTGATTTTATTGTTGAACCAGAGGGATACATTGGAAGTTTCGATAGTCCTGACACTCATTGTCTCTTGATCAAACCGTCACCCAATGAGTTGACGCTTCTCGGCACATATATGCAAGTGAATCATCTGATTGAATTCCACACTCGAACCGAGCTTTTGTCCTGGGCTAAACTGGATTGCTCGACATACCATTGAAGAACTGCAATGACAGTTGTAACTGATAAATTATGCCTTACATTATGGTTAATGATATGATTTAATGTAGAATATATTTGCTGATGGACTCAAGAGTTATGACTTATATAATGGTTAAATGCAGAATTTCCAATGTTTGACATTACTATACTCGTTGGCATGGTTGATTTATCTACCCATTTCTACAAACTCACTGTGAAATACTCCACCTTGCACAAAATTCTCAACTCGTACAAAATTTCATTCTCACCTTGCACAAAATTCATGTGGAAGTCTTGAAGATAAAATCGAATGTGACTTGTGAGAGTTGTACACTAGCAGGTTGTCGTGCCCACCATGAAATTGAAGGATTTCGGCCCAAAATGAGGACTGGTTCCATACTTCCACGCTTGCACTAGGTTATTGCTACTGGGCTTGTTTTATTTGGGCCAATGTTCGACTAACTTGGATAAGGGGAGTTGCGGGTGAAGCCCTCGCTGCCTCACTTATGGCCTTATTATGGGCGTTAATAAAGCCATTCATGAACTTTGTTTCAGGACCAACAACAACAACAATCCCATCTTAATAGAAAGATGGGGTATTGAGAGAGCCCATCAATGAAAAAACTTATCAATTATCATGAATTCATGACGCTTGGGTACCTCACTGGCTAACTAGAGCTAGTAGCTAATAGTTGGATTTGAATAGCTTAATTTGTTATTTAATTTAACTAGCCGATATGAATGAGTTGGAGGGGGGTAGTTTTTTGAATTGTAGCTAGTTAGGGTGAAAAGTTTATTTGAACCAGCTTATTACCAAATATAATTTTTAGATCTAAACCAATTATTTTTTGTTCAAATTAGCCATTCCACAACAAGCTTCCCCAATAAACTGCTTATCAAACAAGGCCATTATGAGTTCGTAACTTCAATTGAATTTAACTAAATTCAACAAGACCACACCACTTTATAACTAATTGATGAGGATATGCGGTGACACATGACACTTCACTTAAGTGATCGATAAGCTTATTATTATTTGGAAGTGTACACGGCATGTTTCAGACAATTACATGGTGAATCGAAACGAAAATGTGGATGGGCTACATAAATAGCCCCCCAAAAATATTCAATGATTGAACATCTACAAAACAAAAGCTCAACAAAGAAAACAATATGAATACATAGTAAAAAGGTGACATTACAAGAACCTTCATTTTAGTTCAACCACGAGGCCCCTCTGTCACACTAGTGGGTTGGTTCCTCACTACTAATTCGTTGTCAAATAATCGAACGACGTTGGTCAACAGAACAGAAGGAAAGTAGTGTGCGCAAATAGTCCAATGGTAGGTGATCATTTGGACAGATCAGATTAGCTGATACGCCTGCACAGGGTAATCCCATCACCTACAGGAAGCTGGCAAATCTCCACCCTTGGATCAGCAGCAATAGCTTTGTTGAATACCAAAACAAAGTCTCTGTAAAACCTCACATACTTCCTCATGGGAGCATCATCGGGTGCGACCACAGATCCGTTCCATAGGGTGTTGTCGTACCCGATCACTCCACCGACCTTCACTAGATCGATCAACCTCTTATGGTAGTTCAAGTAGTTGTCCTTGTCAGCATCCACGAATATGAAATCGTATGATCCGTGGTTCTTTGGCTGTCATTGTTATTGTTTAACCAATAGAGATATGTTAGCAATTGAATAATGATTAATATTGGACTTTTATTAGCTTGACAAAGTTGAAACTTGACGTGAATGTGTTGGCTTTTCATAGATGGAAGTTCAAGGAAATTGCACCAAACATCGAAAAGCAATGTGCTAACAGAATGATGGTGTTATGTTACTATACTAAAGGACACCCTTACATTGCTTTTTGGACAACAAACACAACAACAAATGGGTCTAAAAAAATGTGTTCACCTTAACTTAATTTCTTTTAAACTAACTTAACCAGGCGTTCGGGAGTTCGAGTGAGGACTTTGTCATCTCGGCTAGGTCCTCCACTCCAATTTAACCAGATAAAGCTTACTTCAAGTATATTGCTTAACAAAGTAAAACTCAAACTAAAATAAATGATTGTACCACAGGCCAAAGGGTTGTCCTTGCATAATCACATGTGCGGTGATCAATTATTTGGGGGATCAGAAACATGATTGGGCATATGGGTGACGAAATCCGATCTCCGTATTGTAATGTTATGACTCAACAAGATGGACTAAACAAAATATCCGTGCATCAATTGTTAATTGTAATGCCTATGTAATTTGGATCTACATGGCCAAATTGGCACATGTCATTTGGCAATGATGCAACCAATTACCCACCCTTAACAAATGATCTAACTCCCACCGTCCTACCACTCACATTCATCAACTAGTACTAAAAGAAACTAAAAAAAGTGGGGGCATCCAGGAAAAATCGATGGTCATCACATATCAGTGTATCCCTCATTAATGCGATCATGAATCATAAATTCACGAATGCACGGAAAATGTGAAGAATTGAATAGATAGCTTACATCTTCCACCATTAAGTCAAGGGTAGGCATAGCAGGGCCTTCTCTGAATTCAATTTTGTGGGCAACACCAGCCTTTTCAATCACTGGCAAACCCAACTCGTAATTCTCCCTGTTAATATCCATTGCCAAAATCTACAAAATTCCACCCACAATTACACATCATTACAACGGTCATTCTCATAGTAGCATCTATAGTATCACTCCAAATCAAGAAATATAATAAACAAAATCAGCAAAGATTGAAATTTTACTCCTCACTTTAATCACTAGCTAAAAACTGCAAAATTAAGAAAGTAAAATCCATTTAATTTACCTTGCCATCCTCAGGAAGAGCAAGGGCTGTAGCAAGGAGAGAGTAGCCAGTGTAAACACCAATCTCCATTGTGTTCTTAGCATTCATCAGCTTGAGTAGCATGCTCAAGAACTGACCTTCATCAGCTGATGTTGTCATAATGTTCCTATACATTCATTAAAAAGCATACCCAAGTAAATTTTTAGCCACCCATTTCATTATATGAGCTAGATCAAGCTATATGACACTATTTAAGAAGACAAAAAAAATTTACCATGGGTGTTTTGCAGTGATGTCCCTAAGCTCCTTCATTGGCTCAGGCTCTTTTGGGTACACACTAGTCTCCAGGATATACTGTGACAAAAACACTTGCATCAGATTTGTTACGATATGTTACTTTAACTATCGAGATCAAGCTAGCTAAGATGATATACATACTAACATACAATATGGTAAATGTTTATGTAAAATTATATGTTACCTGGTACAAAGCATCGCTTTGGAGAAGACTCTTGTGGCCAACCTCTTGATGTCTGGTTTGTTGGGTTTGTTGCTCTTCAGTTTGATTGGTTTGTGTAGCTTCACCGTTGGTAGCCATTGTGTTTTTTCTTGTCTTTCTTCTTGTTTGACTCTGCAAATATTGACTGTGTAGAAGCTTTGGGTTTGTAGACTTACGAAATGACTCACTAAATGGCTACATATATATTGGAAGATGTGAACCGGATGTTTTCGTCTTTTTGCTGGCTGAGTGGACCGGGTAGACGGTCGGGGGTTGGTGAAGTTAGGACAGGACCGAGGGCCATGTGGGCCAATGTGTAGTGGAGATGAAAATTATTTTCTACTCTAAAGTTGCAATGGATGGACTCATGGGCTTAACCCGAGCTCGGAAAATAATGGCACGTTCTTGAGGATTCAAAGTTCGACGTAGTTTTTCTTAATTCAACCCTTACCTTGTAAACGTTAGAAATTTGGATCGTGATATACATTTGTAGGTCTATATCATTGGAAATATCTGAGCATACAGTTCATAAACGCACATTATTGATAAGTTAAGTTTTTTCAGTTGAATTTAATCTAGGTTAGGTCAATTCTAAATAACCGGACCTAAGCCACCCTAATTAGATTATTTACAGGATATGAGGCAATACGATGCAGGTGAAAATCAAAATTGAATTGAGAAAAGTTACCCCTTGTATATGGTTGAAGGATGATATTTTACAGTACTTTGCCTAATATTGGCAAATTATTAGAAATAATTCACATGCTTTAAATAATTTATAGTAAAGCTAAAAATTAACCCAAAATAAACTATGAATAAGCCAATATATATATATGGTAGTTTTTCGCTCCTTTTAAAATGTTGACTAGATGTGCGAGAAGAAAAGAAATGAAAGAAACTATGACTAGGTTTCTATAAGTTTTTTTTTCAACTTCTATTAATAACCGAAATAAACTAAATAGGATTGACCTAAATTGAAAATAACTAAACTAGATGAAATGTGTTGTACTGAAACTTTTGTTTAACTATTGTAACCCTCGATTACTTATTAACCTATCTATATTGGGTTTTATGAAAATGAATAAACAAATAGTGATGAATAAATATCGGTGTCGCAACATTTTACGATTAAAAGGGACGATTTGAACAAAACTTAATTTAAATTAAGTTAACTGAAAATAAGTTTACAAAATTGAAAAAGGAAAAGTTTGAAAATTTTATTTTCCTTGACCACCACTGGCTCAACTTCCCCAATGTTTTTGCCATGGTGAATAGGAATATATGCATGGGAGTGATATGAACTCCTAATAATGAAATGTCCAATCACTTTTGGTACATAGAAATAAAACCTATCAAACTTCTTTCAAAATCAACGTTAGAAGTCTTAAAAGCAATACAAATGGCACATACATGTACATGTTACAATGCGAATAAAATTATTCATGCTGATGAATTTGAAAGCTAGTAGATAAAAGCTACTTGATTAGTGCAAGAAAAGTATGGGACTTGGTGGAGTAGGACGGAGGAAATACTGAAAGAAGAAAGTGACCATCTTGTTGGCCGACAATGAGTTGGTGAACCGTGAACGGGGTTGGTGAAGCCTCTCATATGACAAATCAAAAGGGTTGGTGAATGTAATGGTGAGCATCTCCTGACTCTAGTGATCTCCCCTCCTTTATAATCCCATTATCCTCTTAATGTTAATTTGTAGAAGAATTCCTCTAGTCGTTAATTGACTCAAAAATTACACATGACTGATCCTCATAAGTCATAATTATGCAAAAGTAAGATGTTAAATTTTTGTAACTGTATTGTAGTGGGTAATCTCCGTGACTTGACTTGTCCAGTTGTCCTCGTATTGTTACGCATCAAGCCATCAAGACAAGATACTAAGGTAAATGGGTATTTCCGTATGTAATTGAGTTTTATTTTAGGTTATGGCCAACGGGCAAAGGCAAAACTTTTATTCGCACAATCCAGCATTATTATTGAAGGGGCTAGATGAGATCTACGCAGTTTAGTTTATGTAGTCTACGTCTTTCATTTTCTATTGGTTCCATGTGAATCATGGGATCTTATGACTCATGAGTCATGATTAAGCTCTTGCTGGAATTATCTGTACTGTTTCAAACTTTCAATCTATGATCGTTGACTCCATGCAATCGTTTTCGTACCTTGATGATGTGTTGATGCATATTGCACAAATGACTGAATTAGGCGGTCGATCTACAAAAATCACACTTAAAGCGAAGTCAAGGTCGTCTGATTTTACCATTCATCAAAAGTACAGATCGTAAAAAGAGCAAAGATCGGGCTACTAATAATCAGTCCACATGAGCATCCTGACAATCGGCCCAATTTTAAGCTGAAGAACATTATAATGAAACTGGCCATCAGGCCCCAATAGCCTCTGCTATTCAGGCACTTGGGTCTTAAACTACTGGACATAGCCAGAAAGGTTAATCCATTAATGAAATCCTACGCTAATCTTGGGAGGCCCAAAGGCCTTTATGACCTTTTCATTTTTAATTGTTTTTTGAGAACCTTTTCATTTTTAATTAACAAACTCCACAAGTTATTAGTTGAATTTTTACATTTTTAGTTATTTTTTAAAAAAATAAAATCAAACAATGGCTTAGTTTGGTCCTGAATCTCTTAATTCATTTCCTATTTTCCACATCCACAAATGTTAATGATTCATTTCCTAAAGAATTCTACATTCATTTCTTAAAATTACCCTTTAGACTTGTATCCATATAAGTCCATCCATGAACTTACCTATAACGATTTTTCTTTTTTGGTTACAACCATAGTGGATTCAATATATTATTAAGGATCTGTTTTTTACAATTTCTAAAAATTGATTTTTTATTATGTTCAGTTCAGCTTGATTATTTTGTTCGTAAGAAATTGTGAAATCGATATCATCTATAATTCTTTGTAGAGCATTATAATGGTCTCACTCAGTAGTCTCATTAAAATATCGATGGGATTTTAATAAGTAGTTAAAAGAACTATTTCCATCTTTCAGTTTTAGGTGATTATGAATTATAACAAAATGACTAAGATAACCTTCTAGAGTTCTAGTACTTCTTTATTTAGTATAGTTGTTGGAAGTCAATACTTCAATGCAAATACATTTAGGGTCAATTTCCCTATTTTACTAAAACATGGATAAGGTTGCGTACATCATGACCCCCAAACACTCTTATTGAATGAAAATTACACTAGATTGTTGTTGTTATTGTATTTGTGTGTCAAAATAATTAACCAAAAAATTTTGTTGAAAAAAAATTCATATCCAACATAAAATAATACTATTAGCAGAAACATTATAGGATAAAAATCATCCATCCAGAAAAAGAAAGAAATAGATGAAAAAAAGGAAAGAAATGTACCTTTAGTTTCACCAGGCCAGAAAAGCAAACAAATCAAAGATTAGAAACTGAACTTCTAGTAAAACAGTAAAACTGTAAAACTACACTCACTTGAATTTCTCTCACTACATCACTTCCAACTTTCCCTCCTCTATTCCTCTCTCTCTCCAACATTTTCTCTCTGACAAACTGATCGAGTTTCACAATTCCAAGGTAAAGTTCACTTTCCTTGCCTTGATCATTTGCTCTTGTCACTTCACTATACTGGCTCACATTTTGGTGAACTTCTATATGTTCTTTGTGCTTCTGCGAAATATTTTGCTTTTGATGACCCAACTTTGCTCTGTAGTCTGTATTTTTCTTTTGTTTTCTCTTTTTCTTGCTTTTTGCATTTGGGTTTTCTTTTGCATTGTGATTTTCAGTGTTATATTAAATTGCATGTTGAACAAACTTGAGAAAATGAGAAGTTCAGTGAATTTTTGTAGTGTTTTGTGATGAAAGTTTCAATCTTTATGAGCCAGAAATGTGGTTGATTGTGTTATATTAATTAATTAATTAATTAAGTGGATTATTTGTTTATGTCAAAATGTATATTTTTATTCATGCATGCATGAGTTTCTTTGGACTAGTGTCTACTCACTAGTGGCTTACTGGCCTGTTAATTGAATGTTTTTTTTTCTGAGGGATGTTTTTGTGTTAAACTCTGTTTTGATTTTACTTGTCAACTGTACAACTTTTAATTTATGATTTATTCACATATTTTATTCCTCCTGTTATAGTATCGCTGATAATTGCCTCCTTGGCGGGAATGTGTTCTAACCACCAACTGTTAATGTTAATTTCAGTGTAATTGTTGTATTTTGTTGTTTGTGGTTCCTTTTTTTTTCTTGCCATTTTAAATCATCATTTTTGGGGACAAAGTCGCAGCTTTCTTTTGACCAAAAAAAAAAGGGTGAGCCCGCTTTTACATGAGACTCGATATTAGTGACCCTCTCGGTTAGTTATTAATGAGTCTAATGACCCATCGAGTAAACATTAATAACCCCTCTTTACCTAGTCTAAATGTCTAATGTCTCGAATATGAAATGAGTTTACCCAATTTTTTCTCTTCTTTTGACTACTCAGTTATCCCAAGCTTTTTTTTGTTTTTTACTTCTTCTTCTTTGGATCAATTTCTCACCTTTCTCTTGATCAGTACAATACTCCCTTCAAATCTTAGTATTGAGTGTTGAGTCGGAGTGCTGATCATGCTGGCAGTTAGGGCATTGTCAATTGTTCTACTAATTAAATTGTTTAATTTTAGCTTTCAATTTCAGAATTCAGAATTCAGAATTGAGATTTTAGAGGTTTATAGTTGTATTCCTTGTATGCTTCTTGTATGATATACGTTGTACAGGAGTGCTTCTTGGACTGCCAAACATAAAACTTACATGGTTCTGTGAACTTGACAGTGCCTGGCTGTGTGAAATGGCCTCCAAGAGAAATCAAACTTCAGCTTCGGGCTCATTGAACAACCGCTCTCAATTGAACCGGGATTGTGTACCTGGAAGGGATGGTGCGCTAGCTTCTTTATCAATTTATAGCTTGCATTTGTTTAGTTATCTTGAGTCAGTCTCTAGTTTACTGCTTAATTGGGTCAATTTTTGTTATGGATGCAGTTGATCACTGTACTGAGATCTCAGGAGAAGGGTTTGATCATGCAGGTTCATCATTTCTGAATTTCTTGGATGATGTTGGAGAGAATGATCTCCTTTTACCTGCTACTAATCGTGGAACCGCTGTAAGGACATCAGAGCCAACATTAAGGCCGTCATTCTCGTCTCCCAACAGCAGACTCCACCCAATTGGATTTCCACCAATACCTAGGCCTCCGCGGAGTGCCACCTCAGGTTCTGCTCGTGGCTCTAGAGCACGAGTTGATGGTTCAGCTGGTCGGCAACGTGGATATGCTAGTGTGTCACTACCTGAGAATGCCCCCCCTGTGGGTGTTCTGGAACAAATATTAATGAGAAACAGGTCTCATAATTCATCCTCACCCAGGACTCTTCCAGTGGAGCGTGACTCTATGCTGTATCAAATGCTCGCACGGAATGGATCAGGTTCGCAGTCTGATCTTGCTTACCATCAGCCATCACCTTTGAATGAGCCACCACTGCTAATTGTTCCCCAACGTCGAAGTGCACCTGTGGATCATGATTCCAGAGGACAAAACTTTGATTTTCCAACGCCAAGCCCTCACACATCAGTGAACTTCTGGGATTTGATGGTGCTGCCTGGGCCTGGAGCTGACAATCAGGTCCAAACACCGCAGGTTATAGGTCCAGTGGTATCCTACTCTAGGAATGATGCTGCTGAACCAGGTGCGCCCAGTGCTTCACAGGCTGCCCCAGCTCAAACAAATGAAGAACATAGGTCATCCTCTGAGGTTCGTGCTCCAGAGTATACTCTTTTCTAGAATCTCCAAACGGTATCTCTACATTAGCTTTTTTTGTCACTTTTTATTAGAACTTGATAAGAATCTAGAGTATGTTTCTACTGAAGAACTACTTCTAGATTAAATACATCACATGAAACTAAGCTTAGATCACCCTAAGACCCAACTGCTTGGAAACAGGTCAGTTAGACATTTGGGGGTCCGACTCTATTTCCATTACTTGCGTTTCATTTTATTGTAAGATGCTAATTGGAAGACTTCTAAATGCTTTGTTATGTCAGAGTAGATGCGTAGTTTCAACTTTCAACTTGCTGTTCTTCAGAGCTGGTGGCTTCCTCTTTAAATCATTTTACTCCTGGCTAATACTTTTTGAATAGCTCTCTGCCTGTGATCTTGAAACTTGATTCACCTCTTTTCTTCTCCTAGTTTGGTTTTTAAGTGCTAGCATAATTATTGTCTCAACTTACGTATTGTAAGTTTCCTTTGTGCTGGATTGATCAAAGTGAAATGCAATATCCGATCCGGATTTCTGTCACTCTTTTCTCTAAGAGTTACGATAAGTTCTAGCCTGAGGATTAGCATATTAATAGAGTTTGGTTGAATAAGTGCTGCTTATCTCCATGGAAACCTTCTTTCTCTTTACCAGTTCTGTGGTAACAAATGCTAATGTTCTTCTAATCGTCCGTTCCAATGAAAACCAATTAATTACCCAACATTGGATGAAAAATCTCTATAGTTTGGGTGGGAAACTTCTGTGGTATATCTTTTTTCTATTTCTGGTAGCAACAGCAAATTTTGCTTCTTCAATCATTGTTCATATAATTAAAGAAGCAGATCTTGAAGGATTCTTTTTTTCTTTCAGATGTTCCCAATCCTCAATCTTTTAACCAAATTGTTTTCTGAGATACTCTTTCGTCCATTGGCATCCTGATTATCCACTTTTTCCTTTGGTGGGGTAATGCTTATATTTATTTATCGAAACTGAAACCACATTTTACAACCTAATTTGTGCACTCCTAGACTGCTCTTTCAGGGAATTAGCCTTCCTCCATTATGGCAATGAAGTTACGGAAGCTGGTAACTCATACAACATTGATAAGATATGAGATTGACCTCCTATGGTACCAGGATCATCGATTGACTTTCCCTGAAATACACACCTGTTCCTTTCAGCTCATATCTGATTAAAAATACTTGTTTGTGTAACCAAAGGTGCAGCTCACCTGGTTGTTGCAATTCTTTTTTAAATAACCACTAGTCGCCAATCCATCCAATCAAAACTTCTTGCTGAATGTTTCACTTACATTCGCATGATAGTCGGTGGTGCTATCGTTCGTAGTTCGTCATAACAAATCGCCAGGCCTGAAGACTGTATGAACTTTTTGACCCTGTCTCTCGTGAGTAGCCTTCCTTCGCTTGCCAGCCTAAGTATAAAAGCTAAATTGTTCCAGAGTTGGAGATAACATATTGTGACCACTAAAGGCTGCATGGATCTCTCGACTCTCTTGTCAGCCATAGTATAAAATCGAACTTGGTTCTCGTGCTTCTTTTCGCGTACATAGAGAACTAGTGGTGCACATCTAGCTAAAGGGTCGATAAACTGCCTAGTTCTCTTAATTTTCAGCAAATCTGCAGTTATCATGCCATTTATTTGTCATGGATCCTAGAAGCTTCATTGTAACCGGGAGAAACTTTTCATAGATGGAAATAATCACCCTTAAATACGCTAGACAAGCTCTCTAGGAAAGCACTACTCACACGATCATTAAAGGAATGGAATGATGCAACTTAGGGCCACTTTATTCTTCTGAGGTGGAAAGGTTCAATAGCTTGTTCCAACTATGCATCCAAACCTCCCTTCAAAGATGAAAACAACCGTGTGGAATCACCTGAATGTTAGCATTTTAACTCTTAATGTGAAAGTGAAACTCCTGTCAGTCCTTTGGATATCCATCTAAGTCTTTAGAGCAATGTTACAGGAGAGCTGCTTTAGTTTGGTTCACCTTTTTGAGGGCTTTTGAGACATCTCCCATGAAATGATCTACACTGAGACGACTTAATGTCGGATCTTGTGGTAAAACAAGCAGAAGGATATACGGAGAGTAATATATCTATTAACGTCCAGCTACAACTTCTTCTTATGATGGCACTTGTGTCATTGAATGCCCCTCCTCAATTTTTCCCGATATGCTTGCTATCTCCTGGAAAAAGTGGATATTGTAGGATCCAGGATTGCCGAAGATGATTTTCTGACATTGCCATTCATTTTGCTTGCCAACACAGTTGTAGGTCAGTCCCAAGCATCAGAATTCTCTGGAAAATGGTCAGACACTTCAATAAAACGATGAAGTCTCAAGGTCCGTTAGGGATAGATTATGCAATAATCTGCTCGAAAGAGTGAACTTCTATTGAAGGTAATGCTAATTAGGAAAGTGGTTAACCATTCTGTTCAGCGTAATGCTGTTGCTGATCATTGTAGCAACTTCCGTTCTTCAAAACGGAAGGTAATCTTTTCCGTTTTCTGCTTAATTTCATTTTCCATTTGACAATATACAACTCATGGATTTTATTCCTTTGATGACCATCTTGATCATTCAACACTACCAAGTGATGCCGAGTTTACACGAGAAACCATAGTTTCCCCACTGTGGAATGCTACTTTTTACACCTAGTATGCTTAACAACGAAGCTGTAGCACACACTAGAAGTGTACCAGGTTGCCGGCTTTGAACATCTCTTCATCCGAACAGAATGATGGATATGGACGGTCCATTACAGAAGAAGAACAATATGCATATTGGACACAAAACCTTTCTTTTCCCTCTTTTTGATCTCCGAGCTCATGGGCATAGTACCGCAAAAGTATTTTGAGCGAAGCGAGGGGATCCCTCTGAGGGTCTTGATTGGAGGCCAATGGTAAACCTTAATTGTTGTCCAAATGAGGCATTTTGTTGCTCACAAGGTTGCTTAGATACCTTACCTCTCCTAGAATGTCTCTTCATGTCCAATTTACGAGTACGGAGACAATATAAATCAGATTTGCTGATGAATTTGCCGAAGCTAGACAAATGATAAATAATTGGTTCTGGTGAATATATAAGGAGGATGTCGTCTTTTGCTAAAGTTTATTAATGTGAAGATGCGCCTCTGATTCATCCTGTTCTCTGGACCAGTAAGTAGAAACTTACCTTCGTCTGTTGACCGGAAGGCCTGTTAGCAGAAAATATGCGAAAGGAGCTAGGGATATCTAGGGTTTTCAAACTTTCACTAGACAAGATGTACAAGGAAATTTTTCTGTTTTATGTCGAAAAGGAAGTGAGTCTTCGACATATCTTGGTGATGTGAGATCATGTCAAGTTTGAGACAGCTCCCCCACCCTCTCCACTGGTGTGATGAGTTAGTTCTGAACATGAATGGTGTATTTTTTAGGTTTTTTTTTTTGAGAGAAGAATGGTGTATAAAAGGTTGCAAGGACTGGGATGCTAATTTAACAGTGGACCAGTGGTCATGTACTAAGACTTCAATGCGTGTACATCGACAGCTTACTCTTTTCTGATCTCCGATTTCCTTTTTTATTTGTTTGTTCTTCCACAAGGAAGGGGATATGGCATGTGGACATTAACTTTTCTAATGGATAGAAACATTTGTCGACAAGCAACCTTACGGTAAGCGACTAGGCGTAGCTAGGGTTGACAGTGTGAACTGTGTTGGAGATCTTGGAAGTTAACTTCTCTTCCTGCACTTTTTACATTGGCTTTTGACTGTGACCCCGTCATATGTTTGTTGGGGTCGGCTACTCAGTTGTACCAAACATCCTTCTTTTTATTCTTTTTGTCTGTCCTTAAGCATGTCTAGTTTGGTTTTCGGATGACGGCTTTTGCTTTGATAGTCAAGTGGCGAGGACCAGCTAGTGTGCACCTGGACCTCCCTAAATCTCAGAAGTTAGGTTGGATGGTAGTGATGGATATTGTAGGAGCTTGACTACAAGATGAAGCATTGTTTTATGTATATCCTCCAGGACTTACCTTCTAGGAACCGTTAAAAAACTTCGCTATTAAATTTGTACATTTAGTTATGTGATCAAGTACATAACCTTGCGTGGCTGTGAAATAATTTGCCTCACACATCTGCTGCTTTTTCTTTTATAGCATATATAGCATCAAATCTCCTGCTATTAACTACATTTGCTATTTTATTCCCTGCTCTTCGTGCTTGATGATTAGTTTTCTTTGGTAGCTGAGGCAGCAATGCTAGGATAACTTCTATGGCTGTTATTTTTGTATCTATGTTCACTATTGATCAATCACTACAAGAAAAGAGCTGATTTGCAAAATCGTCAAAATTCTGTAGCAAATAGCTATTTTGCGTATGGCTGTAGTTGTTCTTGTTCTTATGAGGATTCCATTGTGTTGACTTTTTATTGCCTGCATTGGTTACAGCTTCAGCATGGACTGTACTCCGCTTTATTGGAGTCTTTCGCGAACCTTGCTCAACGAATTCTTGATATGCTCAACCGAGTGACCCTTCAAGATGACATGTCTTATGTGGTAATCTTCAGTATATTGTTGCTTTCCGGACATGTATCAAGTTACTTTCTTTTATTTAAAAGATGTGGTTGGTCAATTCCAGGGAATGTTTCAGTTGGAAGAGAGAAATGGAGGCATGGGCAGCGGATTAGATGAAAAGGAAATTATGGAGCATTTATACCTTAGAAATTATGTTTGCTGTGTTACTGCGCCGGCTGAAAAC
This sequence comes from Pharnaceum exiguum, assembly GCA_900322385.1. NCBI lineage: Eukaryota > Viridiplantae > Streptophyta > Magnoliopsida > Caryophyllales > Molluginaceae > Pharnaceum > Pharnaceum exiguum. The sequence goes on from ONZK01003695.1 coordinate 140,688, forward strand.
TGTTGCATATGCTTAGTTAAGTATCTGTCTCCAAGTATTTTATGGCAAAAGAAGAGATGTCCTGAATGCGATATATTTTCAAAGCAGTCAGGAGCAAACTTTTAATTCAGCTAAAATTTTCATAATTTTCGTTAAAAAAACATAGTTCCATACTTGTCAACTTACCTCTTTAGCAACTTTCTAAACTGGAATTGCTATCATGACAGGGGGAATTTGCTGGTGCAGATGAGATTGGAGGATTAGATTGTGGTCACGAGTTTCACTCAGACTGTATCAAGAAGTGGCTTCGTTGTAAGAACAGATGTCCAGTTTGTAAGGCAGAAGCCTAGGGTAGCATCACCTAAAGTGTCCTTGATGTTTGAGGTATGTAGTACATATTCATCATTGGAGTTAGAACTCAAATTGTGTTCTTAGTTTTACACACAGCTCCTGCTTATTACGGCGGGTAGCTATAGGCGTATACCTTTGCTCAATCTACTAGATTTATAGGTCGTTTCATTACTTCCATCTGTTACAGATGAATTCAACTATATATTTTTTCAGCTATTATACACAGCTCTGGCGAATTTATTGTAGCCGGCAGCTTTCATAGTTATCTGTTGAAATCTATTGTAAATTTGTAAGGTTGTTACATTAATATGGGGAGGAATTACATTAATCAGTAATGCCTGAAAGATCATCTGTGCGTCATTGTTGGTGAACACCGCAGTATTGATATTGAAACTACTCTGTCAATTGCAAATCTGACTAGCATAATTTTCTATTTTGCTATGAGTTATGATCTGCAGTGTTCACCTTCAATGCTCAGCTGAAATGCGCTGCCTTGATTCCGAAAATTCCAATTTCTGACACCTCTACTAAATTCAGTTTGATGGCAGAATTATATGACAAAACCTTCAGATCAAACATACAGTGATTGAACTTTTCATAGGTAGTAGTAGTAGCTAGTTCAGTTGTTCAGTAATAGTGGTATTCCATACATTCATCCATGGGAAAATACAGGTCACATCGTTTGTAGAATACTTGTGAACAAAATACAACAACAACATCACGTCATCACAGTGTTGTCTCATCTCAGATAGGGTACTGAGGGAACCTGATGTACGCCGTCTTACTCCGAAAAAAAATCAGGAGTAACCTGTTTTCACAAGTACTCTTTATCTACCAATTCCCCGTCCATCAAACTTGTCATCACTAATCAGCTAATTTTTGTCGGGTTTCAATTCTGTAATATAATACGTTGGTGACGCGCCTAGTAATACAGGGTAAATTTGACATTTTCTCAGCTCAAATAATAATACAGAGCGGGAACATCAATTTTTGCAAATTTAAAGCCGTTACTATCCAGAGACCAAAAATAGTGATATGAAACTCGGAGATATTCTAATAAATATTTCTGCAACAAATCAGATCCTCACAAAACACATCCTCACATATCTCGTAGCACCTAAGTAGGACCTCTACAAGAACAACTTGACTCAAATCGGCTATAAGTCCCAAGAACTCACATCCTCACAAAACACATTCTCAAAAATCTCGTAGCAGCAAGTAAGACCTGCTACAGGAACAACTCGACCCAAATCGGCTATGAGTCCCAAGAACTCACATCCTCACAAAACAACAACAACAACCGACTGTAAATCCCCATTCAATGGGGGTGCTCGGGGGTCATGATTTACTCAACCTTATCCATGTTTAAGAAAATAGATAGATTGTTTACGAGATTGACCCATGCATTACTTGCATTGAAGTATTCACTTCCATTAACTTTACTATAAAAAAAAAGTACTGAAAAGTTTTGTAGCCATTTTGTTATAATCCATGATCACTTAAAGCCGAGAGATGGAGATAATTCTTTCAACACATTAAACATTCGCATCCTCACAAAACACATCCTCACAAATCTCGTAGCAGCCAAGTAAGACCTGCTACACGAACAATTTGACCCAATCGTCCACAAGTAACCCAAGAACTCACATCCTCGCAAAACACATCCTCACAAGTAATTCAATCCCCAAAAACAACCCACTTTGAACTGAAAGTCCTAAACAATTAACATGGATTTTTCAACTATACTTACCTTGATCCAAACTATACTCCAGTTGGCTGATTCTTCTCCTTCTCCTATGCAGGAGATTCAATTCATTTGGGGTATCAAATCCCACCTTG
>ONZK01003695.1:177404-216025 GCA_900322385.1 Pharnaceum exiguum
CAGTTTAACAGTTCCCTTCTTCTCTTTTGGTCCCACAACAGTACACCGCTTCATCATCAACAAACAAAAGTCCCAACCACCGCCCATGTCCGCCACCCAACACCCGTCGACCACCCAGAACGACGGGACGTCGCTGTCTTACCCATGTGCGCGCGGATCAAAGCCCATTAACATTCTCTCGCTCCTCTCTTGTGTTAAACAGGTCGGTATGGAGACCCATGACCCTTTTTTCTTCGACGATCGGTGTCAATAGCTTTGCTGGGTGGTAATAGGTGTCGTCGTGGCCGGTTGTGAGGAGGAGAGACAGAGATGAGGAAGAGAGCAAAGGGAGGAGTTGGGGGTCAGGAGTCAGAGGTGAAAAGGAGGAAAGGGAAGGAGGGAGTTTGTTTGTTTTGTTTTATTGGTATAAAGGTAAGGGTTGTTATGGGGCAAAACCGGTCTCACACTAAGATTAGTGTGAGACCGGTGTACACAAAAGTTTCTGATACAAATACTTTTTTCTCTGCGATTCCCCCGTCCATGAAACTCGTCATCACTGATCAGCTAATTTTTTTGGCGGGTTTCAATTCTGTAAAACGTTGGTGACGCGCCTAGTAATACACTAATACAGGGTAAAGTTGTCATTTTCTGAGCTCAAATAATAATACAGAGCGGGAACATCAATCTTTGCAAATTTAAAGCCGTTCCTATCCGAGACTAAATATAGTGATATGAAACTCGGAGATATTTCCACAAGAAATCAGATCCTCACAAAACACATCCTCACATATCTCTTAGCACCTACGTAGGACCTGCTACAGGAACAACTTGACCCAAATCGGCTGTAAGTCTTGCGTAACCCAAGAACTCATATCCTCACAAAACACATCCTCAAAAATCTCGTAGCAGCCAAGTAAGACCTGCTACAAGAACACCTTGACCCAATCGTCTACAAGTAACCCAAGAACTCACATCCTCAACAAACACATCCTCACAAATAATTCAATCCCCAAAAACAACCCACTTTGAACTGAAAACAATTAACATGGATGTTTCCACTATACTTACCATGACCCAAACTATACTCCAGCTGGCTGATTCTTCACTTATGCAGGAGATACAATTCATTTGGGGTATCAAATCCCACCTTGCGAAAATCAAAGACACTATGCTCGTCATCAATGCTGTGCTAGAAGATGCAGAAAGGCTAGAGACCGAGCTTCATAGTAAGGCTGATCTTGTTTGGCTCATCAAGCTTCAAGATGTGGTCTATGACACAGATGATTTGTTTGATAAGGTGAACACTCTTGCTCACCGAGCGAAGCTCAATAACAAAGTCGGTGATAAGGTACGTCGTTTTCTTTCTCATCCTGCTTATGCTATTAAGGTGTCTCGAGAAGTAAAAAAGATACGAGAGAGATTGGATGATATTGCTAAAGATCGTCGTGACTTTGGCTCGAGCTTAGCACATGTTGGTGCTAGGGATGAGTGGGGTGTTAGGAGGAGGAGAACAGAGGAAAATCACTCGTTTGTGCGTGCCGAGGATGTTATTGGGAGAGATGAAGATAAGAAGACAGTGATTAGTATGTTGTTGGAGTCGCCCAGTGTGGAGGAAGAGAATGTGCGTTATGTTTCTCTAGTTGGAATTGGCGGCTTAGGGAAAACTACTCTTGCTAGCCTTGTCTACAATGACGACAAGGTTACAGATGAATTCTCTCTCAAGTTATGGGTTTGTGTCTCTGATCCATTTGATCTTAAAACAATTATCCGTGCACTTGTAGAGTCAGTAAATCAACAAAGGCCTAGTGAACTTGGTATGGATGTGCTTCAGAGCATGCTTCGCCAAGCTATTGATGGGAGGAAGTATTTGATTGTTCTGGACGATGTGTGGAATGAGTCTCTTGAAGAATGGTTGAAGTTGAGAGATTTATTGGCTGGAGGGGCAAAGGGGAGTAGAATTATGGTGACTACACGCTCTAAGAAGGTAGCTGTTATCATTGGGGGACAACCATTTATATTGAAGGGCCTCTCTGAAGATGATTCATGGCGCTTATTTGTGAGAATGGCATTTGAAGAACAGAAAGAAAGAGATACAGAACTTGTTGACATCGGCAAAAAGATTGTTCGAAAATGTGCAAACGTCCCCTTGGCCATAAGAGTCATTGGAAGTCTTCTTCATGGGCAGTCTAAGAGTAGGTGGCAAATAATCAAGAATACTGATTTGTCAAATATAAAAACAAAAGACGATGGTACTTCTGTTATCATCAACATATTGAAACTCAGTTATAATCATTTGCCGCCTGCTTTAAAGAATTGCTTTAAATATTGTGCAATTTTTCCAAAAGATTACGAGATTGACAAGGATTTGCTCATAAGTCTCTGGATGGCGCAAGGATTCATACTCCCTTCGTGTAGTGATGGTCTTGAAGTAAAAGGTGAGGATTATTTTATGATTTTGGTGCAAAGATGTTTCTTCCAGGACGTGAATCTATCAAATCGTGCAATTGTTTTGTGCAAAATCCATGATCTAATGCACGATGTTGCTCAAGAAGTTGCAAGATCAGAAGTTGTCGCTGCAGACTACACACGAAGTAGCTTTGGTCCTGGAATTAGGCATTTGTCCGTTGACGAGAATTGCAGTATCAAAAGCATCATTCATCATTTGAAAAACATCAAACAAATTCGCTCATTTGTTTTACCTAAGATGGGCAGGGAGCCAAGCATCATTGGTCCAGAATTTCTTGAGATGAGAAGTTTGAGGGTATTGTATTTGTATAACTCAATCATGAAAAAGCTTCCTAGTTCAGTATCCAACCTCTTGCATTTAAGATATCTTGATCTGTCACAAAATGATGAGTTGGAAGAGCTCCCTGCGTCACTGACCATGCTGAATAATTTGCAGACCTTGGAATTGCAGTGGTGTAAAAAACTTAAAGTGTTGCCAAGAGAGTTGAGCAAGTTGGTGAACTTGAGATGCTTGGGCTTAAGTGGATGTTATAATTTGAGTCATATGCCTTCAGGAATGAACAAAATGACCTCACTACGTATACTACCCCTCTTTGTACTAGGGCAGACTAGTAATTCGGACAAGACTGTGGATGTTGGTGAGATACATGACTTGGCAAGTCTAACAAACCTTACGGGCAGTCTCCATATCAAAATCCTCGAGAATTCAAAAGTGAAAGTAAAAGTGAAGGGTGCACAGTTGATTAAGAGGATGGAAAATTTGACTACTGCGCGTATAGAATGGGAAATAGGTCTTGATGAAGTTAGAACAGATGCAGATGAAATATTTCTTGATGAGCTTCAACCCCACTACAATCTCAAAAATTTTAAGTTAGAAGGATACCCGGGGATGAGATTTCCAAGCTGGGTTTTGCAGGAAAATGTTCTTCCAAATCTCGTGAAAATTGAGATTATTGAGTGCACGCAGATACAAAATCTCCCTTGCTTGAGTGGATTACAGCATTTGAAAGAATTGGCAATGGAAAATCTATGCAACTTGGAGTACATAGAGAGTAGAACTAGTGAAACACAAGAAGCTACCGCGAATACACAGTACTCTTTACCCACTGAAACAATGTCAAAGGTAGCAGTCGTAGAAACACACAACGCCTTGACGTTTTTTCCATCCCTAAAGAAACTTTTCTTAGTAGGCTTGCCAAAATTGAAGTCGTGGTGGAGACCTTCATCATTAGAATCCATATCGGATTCGGGAGAATGTGCAGCAACTAAATCAAAATCATTCCCTCATCTTTGTCTTCTGGTTCTAGGGTCTTGTCCTATCCTCACGCACCTTCCACTCTGTCCTTTGTTGGAAAATCTGACCCTTTATAAAATTAATGAAGCCATGAGTCCTATTCAGACCTCGTCCTCAGTTGCTTGTTCCTCATCTTCTTCTTCTTCAATTACTAGTGATTCACCACAGGAGTATGAAGTTAGTGGCCCTAGTTTGAAGAGGCTGTGTGTAGACAATGTAAGGAACCTAAAATGTCTGACCCCCCACTCTCTCCGACACCTCCCTGAGTTGACCATACGTCGTCATAGGGAAATAGAGAATCTGTCAGAATACGCAGCGGAGTTCCAAACTCACCTTTCCTCTCTTCCGTCACTCACAATTAGTTGTTGTCGCATGCTCAAGAACGTTGGAGGGTTAGAATATCTCACGGCCTTGGAGACCCTAAGTTTGAAATGGTTAGATAAGTTCAATGTGGACAATGGCACAAATGATGATGATTGTATGACGTGGTCCTCCCTTAATCAGACCCTTCGTTCGTTAATCATTCTTTCGGCGGATAATATGGTGGAATTACCAAAGGGGTTACAATACTTGACTGCGCTCCACTCTCTCTCTATTAAAGAGTGTCGCAATTTGAAATGTCTTCCTGAATGGTTAGGCTGCTTATCATCTCTCCAAAAATTGACAATTTACGATTGCCCACAAGTGACTTCGCTGCCTGCATCAATGCGCCAACTCACTTCCCTCACCCGACTTGAATTAATTTCATGTTCAGAAGTACTCACAAATAGGTGCCGAGCTGAAGACGGCGAGGATTGGCCCAGTATTCAGCACATCCCCAATGTTCGCATCCAACTAGAGGATTGGTAAACGAGTTAGCATGATCCCCTTTGTGTTTCCTATTTTTTGTTCCACCCTATTTGGGGGCGTTTGTATTTCTATTACTTCTTATTATTTTGAGAATTATTAATTGTGAACCTTCAATTATTCATCTGTACTTCCTTGCTAGTCAAATTGAATCAAATGTACTTTGTCACTTGATTTTTGATTCATTTCAAGCTTCACTGATTGCAAACCTTTTTTCGGGAAGTATTATAAACAACAAAGAAAACAGAGTGGTAAATATGAGAGAGGCCAATCGGACAATGACTAGCAAACGCCCCAGGCCAGTCTAAGTTCCAGATCAGCCAAAGAAGTCTTCCAAATTTGCTAACGTCACAGCAGGACCAAGACCTCATTCTTGGTAATCATTTACATTTACTGATGAGTTATGCGGTTGTTATTATAAAACCGGCCAATATGAAGTTGAGGACGGCTGTTTCTCCAACTCTAGCTAGTTGTATCCCAACCTTGTCGTCACTAGACTAAGTCACACTGCTGATTAGACACAGTCACGCAGTCTTCTAAAGTCACATAGAGACACTATTTCTAGCATAAACTAAGGAAATACCAGATGTCATTTTAAGCCGTTGCCCTCCGCTTTGCTAACTGCTATTAATCTTATGACCTCTTGATCCTATAAGTTTCTCATTAAGAAGTTATAGTGCCACAATGCCGCGCGCGATTGTTTCCCTCCGATGCAACAATTTGGTAACCCCGAGAACCCCCATTGAATGGGGATTTACACTAATGCCTGCGGCTACTTGACTGTATGTTCGATTTTTCCCTCACCTATTCTGTTGTATTTAGCTTTACTGTCTCTGATAAGTGGTAAACTGGTAACTAACTAGGTGAGTTGATAATCACTTCTTTTTTTTTTAGGAATTCTCAGTAATCAATTAGCTGGCTACTCCTGGATAGTTGAGCTTTATTTCGTTTTATTCAAAATTTACATGCAGAGTTGTTGCCTGCTTCGCAACAAAGGGTAAAGAGAACTTAACCAATAACAATGAATTTGCTAACTGTCACATAGGATGGTGATGAGCTTTTTCATTAAATTAAGGGGGCAGAAAAGATTAATTGGCACTCACAGTACAACAAATGAAGTACAAAAATACAATCTGCATGATAGAGAAACGAGTTAGCATAACAAACTATTGTCACATATATTATCAATGCAAGTTCATCATAGTTTGTGATAGTTATGTGAAGAAAAGGTATCTGCAAGCTACAACTCTTGTTTTAGATTTATGTAACGGCTATTTGTTCTTCCTTTTAATAATTAGACAGTTAGCATAGATCTCAGTTTAGAATTATTGTAAGTACCTAAAATTTAACAACTGAGAACTTTTGGGCAAACTTTTTTGTTTATTTAAAAGGAAACTTTTGAAGCACTCATGATGATTATTCTTTGTAACTGCCAATTTAAAAAACTTTTATATTGCTTTGGGATTTGCATTTCTCTTTTGGTTTAGATGGAGTCACATAGACCGGAAAATATCAATGTTGTGCAACCGAATCGGCCATTAAATCGGTCTTTCAATTGCTTTATTGGTTTGACCGGTGGTTCAATAGATATTAAAAATCTGTTGATCTGGCATTTAGAATTATTAAAATAATAAAATTATTAAAATATATTACTGTAATTTTTTTGTCAAGAACCAGTCAAAGCAGGGGTTTGGCCAGTCCAAACGTATTGGGGTTGCAAACCAGCAATATTATCGGTTCTCATTTGTTTAGATTTGAATCGACCCGTCCGGTCCATTTTCAAAACATTGGTAAGAATCCAACCCTTATATTGAAAGTATGATTTTTAATACTCTAGTAATTCTCTTTTCTTTTGAATGAATCTGATTTCTAAACACTTTGTCATCTCAAAAGGTTAATGAGCGTATGTCAAAATCAATTTGATGTTTCTTTTCAACTGAACTGAACTTAAACTAAATTTAAGTGAACTGAGCATTTTGATTAATTGTTTTGACATAGAGACACTCATTACAACCCAATTAATATAGGGCTTTATGAAACTACTTAGTGAGGTCTTTATAATGATTTAGAAAGAATTACAAATTGATATCGATGTCACGTTTTCTTTCGATCAAAAGAAACGATATTAAGTGTTTATAAGTTGAAGATAACATAGCTCATCTTGCTATTGTCCTTTGCCTAAACACTATTTATAAGAAGAAACCCAATTCCATTGTATTCATATTTTCATCTATGCACCTATCAAGATAGTTGAACACATGTACAATTGTGCATCAACCTTGAAATCCAAATATCCAACCATCAAATCATCATGAAGCTTTATTCATTTTTTAAATTAGTTTTACAACAAACCTTTCACGATGTTAAGACTCCAATAATCATACTGAAAAGGTAATGTTTACTTAGGTTTTAGAGTCCCCGTAATCATTGTCTACAATGAATGCCACTGGATTAATTTGGTATGTAAAACCTACAATTAATGTACCTTTTTCTTCTAAAATTGCAACTTCTTAAAGTAATTCCTTGCACATAAGAAGAGAGAAGAGAGAGTTGCTCAAGTGGTAGAAAGCACACCTTCAACCCCTAAGGTTGGGGGCTCGATTCTTACCGGCCTCACTACCTCCTTTACACCCAAAAAAAAAGTAGTTCCTTGCACATAAAAAATTATGTTAGCTCGTTTCATATATATGAGATTGGGTATTAATAATCCATTGAGTACTCATTAATGATACTCGGGTAAACAATAATGACCCCCCTATCAGGCTGTCACCCAATCTCATAAATGAAACGAGTTAACATAAAAAATTCTAAAAAAAGAGTTCCTTGGACCATTTTCTTTTTAGTGCGAAAGTTCCATGGAATGAAAATTAAAGGACAAACTAAGGTTGTGTTTTGTTTGTCGTAGTATTACAGTTCAGTTTTTGTCAGTTCTGTTCAGCATTTTTCAGTTTTTTTCAGTTCAGTTCAGCATCTTTCAGTTTTTTTCAGTTCAGTTCAGTTAATTTTTAGTTATAATTATAATTGTCTTCAGTTTTTTCCAGTTCAGTTCAGCATCTTTCACTTTCTTTCAATTTTTTTAGTTCAGTTCAGTTCAGTTTCAGTTCATATCATTTCAGCCGATCAAAACAAACCCTAAGAAACTAAACTAATTGGACCCACATTTTAAAATCTCTTAAAATCACGCGCTTTTTTGAGCGTTTTCTGTTTATGAGCCACAGTAACGGCCATTTGGACTAGGGGGCCTCGTCATATCATTGTACATTGATCCTTTTCCAATCATCATCTATAAATGACTTGAATTTTCTTAGTTTTCTTAAACTTCATTCACCCTACATGCAAAAATAAGAAAAAGTTCTCCTCCATAACCTATACATAATTTGTTATTACCTACAACCTCTTAGGATGTCTCAAGACAACCATGAAAATGAGACTTTGCTATGGGAAACTCTAAATCAATCATGGGCAAATTTGTCCAATGATAGTTCAGAGAATTGTGACAAAGATAAGCCGATGCCGATAGTCGATGAGGGTGAAGGAAAGGGCAAAAAAAGAGTGCGAGGTGTGACAAAAAAGGGAAAAGGAGAAAATGGAGAGAAAAAAGAAGGGGGAGAAACATCGGATCATGAAATACATATATGGACAGAGAGGGAAAGGAGAAAGAAGATGAGAAACATGTTCTCTAGTCTTCATTCACTCTTGCCTCAGCTTCCTCCCAAGGTAAGGGCTCATTCCGATTTTTAAATAAAAAAGATAAAATTAATGCATAACGAAAATTGGGTTGTTGCTTTGTCTTGTTGTCATGAAACGATTCTTTTCCTTAGTTCATTCGAGGTACTATCCACAAGTTACTTTCTTCCATGTTTTAGGACACTGTTGAGCCTAAAGGCTAGGCCCACTCCTGGAGAGGGATGGCTAGCACACAAGTCTGATGAGATTCCATCCTAAAACCAATTGGCAATAGGAGGAGTAGCCCACCAAACCTATATACTATTTGTCCTCCCTCTCTTTCACCGATGTGGGACAAGCCACACTTCACCACACACATGGGAAACCTAACAGAAACCTTTTCGGTTTTATGGCCGGTAGTACTAGTGCTGTAGTAGTAAGTAGTAACTACTAACTAGTAAGGGGATCGATATTAAGATGTCTATGTTTTATAGAAATGTATCTTCTAGGATATGGTAAGATAGTGATATATTAGTGACTAGATTAATAGGTAGATACAATACATATGTATGCATTCCATAAAAAAAAAATATACATATGTATGCAGAATTGCAATTGGCAACCAACACTCCCTAAATTACATGCAGGCTAAGAAAGCTATAACGTGAGTAAATTATCATGAGCTATGTTACTTCTTGGTCATCTCAAGCATTTGTCATCAATTAAGATCCATTGAATTGAATAGACAATGCAAGAATGCAAGATTGATATTGTTTTTCAATTCAAGGTTAAAGATTGAATGGTTAAATTTTTTGGAGTACCATGAATAATTTTTGAAATTATGTCAAGTGCTCTACCAAGAGTTATTAATATATAGATATATTTACATGAACAGGCAGACAAGTCCACCATCGTTGACGAAGCTGTGAATTACATTAAAACCTTACAAGTGAGTTTCCAGAGGCTTCAAAAACAAAAACTTGAGCGATTGCAAGGGGCCACAAATCCTACTGCTCTTACACATGAGCCCTCAGTTGCAGCATCGTCAAAGCTAGCCATGCTCTCTACTAGAGAGACATTCATGGCGGATCAAGTATCCGCGATGAATAATAATGATAATAACAATAATAATTTCTCGAAAACGATCACTCCGTCTCACCTCCCTGTGATCATTCAAACATGGACCTCGTCAAATGTGGTTCTTAATGTTTGTGGTGACGATGCTCAGTTTGTAATCTATGCACCAAAGAAAGCTGGCCTCTTCACAACTATTTGTTGTGTTCTTGAGAAGCATAGATTGGAGATAATATCGGCTCACCTCTCGTCTGAAGCTCATCGTAGTATTTACATGATCCAAGCTCGTGTAAGTTATCAAAAAGAAAAAATTGTTTTACAATTGTTATCGATTATTATCCAATGCGTTAGACTAATCCTTTTCGATCTTATTTTTTGAAATTTCAGCTGGCCCAAGGAGCTTGTGATGAATATTCAGGAGTTGTTACCCTGGAGGACATGTACAGGCAAGCAGCAGGAGAGATTGTTCTGTGGCTCTCATCCTAATTTACGGTGTACCAAGAACAAGTTTTGGCACAGCCGATCTAAACACATATATATATGGTGATAGCGATGAAACTACCCGAGGATTATTTTTGCCCTCTTTCCATCTCTTTTTTCTTTTCTATTTCTTTTTCTTTTTTCCGAGGGGGTGCAGTTCTGCACTTGCGTTGTTTGTTTGTTGGTATCTTCAAGGCTTTCATTAGAGCCTTTGCAATTTTTTGGATTAAAGCAACTAGCAGGATGTCTGGATGAAGCAACTTAAACTTAGATGAGTTAGATCTTCCAATCCTTTGAGATTTTGAGCAAGAGATGTTAGCACTCTAAAACATGTGATTGTTGGTTTGATTAGAGGAACTGAATTTTCATTATTGTAAGTACAATCTCTTAGCAAGTTGAAGATCAACTAAGAAACTGCGTGATTTTAATTTGTTTGGTTAAATTAGCAAATTGAACATGCAATAAAAAATTTACACTACTAATCAAACTCATACATAGGGGATTGGTGTGGTGTTATTCTTCTCTGACACAGCTACACTCCATTTGCCAGTATGCACTCCAACAATAACTGTGGATCGTCTCGTCGCAAAGATATGACATTTTGAAATTATGGTCCAGCAGCATGCTTGTGTTGCTATGACTCATCCGCACCTGGCCCAAATGGCCCAAGTCGAAGAGGGTTTGTTGATGATCAGGTTATCATGGCCTAGTCCACGTCGGAGATGGGCCTGGCATCCACATTCTACTTCACTCTTGTTTTCGTTTCGAACCACAGCCATTTCTAAACAAATTCTAAATTGATTTTGTTCAATTCAGCCTATGATTACTCATTTACTCAATTAAGTTCGGTTCTTATCATACATTATCGAAACAGAGCTGACAAAGTGACAAATTTGGAGGAGGAGGCAAGATCGTTCAATCCGATTTCAGCTGGATCTCTTCGGTTCCAGTTGTATTATGTTCATGCAACACGCGATTCTTAGAGAACTCGGTTGTTTTTTGCTTGTTGCTTTAGTGGCGTTTTTCAATTCGTAGCTTAGTATTTGGGCAAGTTCCTAGTCTCTGTAACCAAAAACAAATATGCGATTCTTATTCGGATTTTGTTCGATCAATTTAAATCAGATTGTACCTCATTGTACATATCATCGATCGATAACAACTTTATTTAGCTAAAAATAAAGAAACCTTCAGAACAGATCAGATCAAGTTTAGGTTCTCCCATTTCGAATACCAAACTGGGAGAACCTACACGTTGCTACAGACTGACCCACATTTCAAACTCTTGAAGGGGGAAAGTCTTAAATTTGCTCTGGCATTTCCAATCAAAAAACAAATAGAGAAAATCAGCAATTCTCATTTAGCTTATCATCATCAAAATTCTCAAAAGTTACACAGCAAAAAAAAAAATGTCTACATACAACTGCCGATTAACAATATTGATCTTATATGTACCATTGCCTACAAACTACAAAAGCCTCAATTCTAAATAATTAACCTCTACCTTAACCTTACCCATACGAGTACCACTTAACCAATACCCCCAATAATAACAACAATTACAGTAAAAGTAAAAACAAAAATCAATCCAATGCCCCAAAATTTATAATCATCCATATTTATACCCCCCTTTCAATACCACCCATTTCCTTTAAAAAAAAAAATCATCTAAAACGCGGCAACATCACTGCAGTTAAAATCATCAGAATTACGAATCGAATCATCCGACGGCCACGAATCCCGAAGAAGCTTCAAAAGCATCTGAGCCTTCTTCTTAGCGCGTTCAGTACAATCACTCTGAACCAAAAGCAACAACTGGGTCAACACCCCAGCGTTGACCGCCTCCCTTTGCAACCTCTCAGAGCTACTACAAAGTGACAACAATGCCCCTGCAGCATACTCAGTCGCCCTATCCGAAACCTTCAGTATCATCTTCACCAACAACGGCACCGTCAGCGCGTGCGCCCCAAACGTGCCACACCCTTGTGGGACCCTACATAATAACTCCACCGTTGCCAGCGCACGCTCGCAATCACACTTATCCAACTCCCCTAACCGCGCAATCAGCGCGTCTACCGCACCGGCAGACACCGCCTTGTGCCGATGCTGCTTGTTTAAAGAAAGGGCAAACAACGTCTTCACACCCACCTTCACCGCGCGTGGGTATGGCAACGGTGTCCTCAGAAGCGAAACAACCCCGACAAAAACCTCGTCCGAGCTACTAATGAAACCCCTTAGCTCGGACGATTTTGTCCCGGCTATCAAATTCTCTAAAAAGGCCGCCGCATTGACGCGAACTTCAACTGAAGAAGGGTGATATAGTAAGTTCACAAGGAACCCGATTTTATTCGGGTCGGATGATATGGTATGGCACTCTGATTCGGAGGCTGACGATAGCAAGCTGCATAAACTTAACGCTTCGTAGCGTAGCTCATCTATGTCAGAGTTAAAAACTATGGACAGCAAAGTTTCTTTTGAAATCATCATCGAGGATATCAAAACCCGGTTCTTTTCAGACTCACGTGCAAGGCACCTGAGTTTGCGAAGAGCCGGTAGAGAACCGGAAGCGGCTTGGGAGAGGAGGGACCGGATGAGGGATGGGTCAGCCGGTTGTTTTGGTGTTGGGATACGTTCGACGCCAAATGACCGATTTGCCACGCACCAGTCTTGGATGAGGCGACGAAGGGTGTGGTTTGGGATGAGGGTGAAATCGGTAAGTGGGGCACGTGTGACTGGGCATGTTGTGTTTCCGGTTGCTACCCATGACTCGATGCTGGACCGGTCGTAGGTTTGGCCTGTGCAGACCGTGACTGGGTCGGTCATTAGTTCGAGTGAGATCGGGCAGCGGTAGTGGTATGGGATTTGTAAGCCGGGTGAGTCTAGGGGTGAGATTGGAAATGCTGGCATTCTTTTCTCTCTCATTTAGTAGGAGATAGAATGGAATACACTCTCTCTCTCTTTCTCTTGTGTTAGAACTTAGAACTGAATGAGTTGTGTTTTTGTGTTTGTGTTTGGTGTTCGAATATGAGAGCACCAAGTGGGGAAAGGACGGGGGGTTTATATTCTGACGAAAAGGGGACCCCCACACGTGTGACATTTAGTGAGATTTATTTTTAATTTTTATTTTTTGGGAGAAGGGGTGGTCAAACTTCAAAGGGGAGAACGAGGGTAGGGTAGAGAGTTAGAGAGTAGAGAGTAAATTTGGCATGGCATTAGTGAGTGTATGGTGAGGTGATAGTATAAACATCAGAAAAATCAAAAATCTGTTGTGCGTTACATTTAGTGATATAATGACATTTCCTCAATGTGTGTATGTATTACGACGACTGGAAGTTGATTGGCACGAATTTTTGCCTCCATAAATGTGGCGTACGTATGTTGAATTTTGTGCAGTCTTATCATCATTTTTCCAAACGGCTAATAATAATAATAAAGTGTGTGGTTGAATATCTGTCTCTTAAGTGGTCTTCGTGTATTATCATCATCATATTTGGTGTGGTGGAGGAATTGTAATACAATTGTTATGCGCTCTACGTACGCTTGGCCCATTTGTTTCACAGAAAGTGCTGTATTTTTTCCTCATGCAGACTCGTGTTGAGCTTGGCAGGAAACGAAAAAATGGAAAAGTTTATTAGTATCATCAAATCAAATAGGCCCTTTATCAATGTGGGTTAGAGTAATAAGCAGTTTCACATCGCTTAAATGAGACTTTGAGTCAAGCCTCGTCATACACAGAGACCCTTGTTTAAAAATCTTACACATCGCATACAAGTGTGCAACCTTAGTTGTGTCCAAATATAGTCAGAGTCGGTGACCCAGACTGGCAATCAAAAAGGTCATCTAAATTAAATCTAATAAAAAAACTCTGAATTGCCGGCTAATTTATTGTGCATTCGGTGTGAAGTTACATTGGGTGTCACGTTAGCTTTAATAAAATAGTGATATAACTAATAGGCATTTCTATTTGACTAATAGTTTGGTGATTGAAAGAAATTTACATATAACTAATAGAATTCTCATATGATTAATTTGAATTCTCATTGATTAAAATTTGTCCATAACACATGGACTTTTATTCACCTTTTATTGTTTGCTTTCAATTATTAATTATTACACAAGGTATAAATTTACACCTTATGTAGAGTAGACCTTCATACATTTAAATACACTCGTATGTGTTCTAATTGTATGTCTGCTTCTAATAAAAATGAAAACCAGAATAAGGATTTAAAAATTTCACCAAAAATTCATTTTATTTTGAATGTGTTTTCTAGAATGACAACCATCTTTGAAAATGCTTAACATCGTTATTTTATTTCTCACCAAAAATATGAATAAGCTAAGCTTCGTTATAATTAAGCTTGAATACTCCTTATTGACTACAGTTATGCATTGATGTTTAGGCTTCATTAGCTAATAACATTAGATATCTCACATGGAACATATCCAGATTACAATCGGCATTCGACAGTCGCATACTGACCCACTCATATGCTGATATGCATGCTTTTCAGTCTCGTTTATGTGGCTTTTGCTAATCATCATGCCAGATTTCACTAGATTGTCCATTCATTATTAATGTGTTTTGCGTGGACCATGGATGGAAATCCGGACATGATGCAACTACATTCTTCATCTACACTGCATCAATATAGTCAAAGACATGCATCATTGCAATGCCATCATAATAATAATTAAGCTTGACATGTAAGTGATTTATGCTGCTTTACAGCAATCTTCCGCCAAGGTCTTAATAAAGGAAACAAATTTTCACCAACTGTGAATTAAGGTCCCTCTCAATAGCACAAAAAAAAAAAAACAGCTGCTATATTATGAGAATTAAGGTTTAATTTTGCTCTTTCCACCCAGGAAATATACAAGACGCAAGTGAAAGAAACTGTGGAAGTCTGGGTTTTTAGTTTCCCATCAGAGCTAAAAACAATCAACTTTTCCAATTGGTTCAACTACTTGATGCCACAATAATGATGTTTTTATAATAGTAGTAGTAATCATAATGCATTGAGATTGATTACGTACGTTCAAAATTGTTTGACCAAAGGTCGACGAGTAAGGATAACGATTCCCATCAATCAATTTCTAACATGTTAAATTTTCAATTGATTGGGACATTTAGCTGCGCTTTGTTATGTAGTGAATGTTCTACATAGAGGGGAACAGTGATTTATATACTCCGAGCTGATTGTTAAGAAAAACTCCAATAAGCTGATCGAGTAGAGCAACTGAAGTAGCTCCTAGTCTGCTACTGGCCTAGTACCAATATATTCAAGTTGACAACTGAAAGGTTCTCTATAAATTAAGCGACAATAGTTCCTCGAATTATATATAAGGAGAGGCAAGAACTGAAGAGTGTTTTGTGAGGGGAAAAAGGCTTGATTAAATACACAATATACTCTCCCTTTGCACACACACACACACAAAAAAAAAACGTACACAGTATACTATTATGGTACACTATCGTGGTAGTTGTATTTATCAATTTATGAGATGATTCAAGGTCCCCGAATCAGAAAAATCAGTAGGACTGGAACTTCTTGATCTCGATCTATTGTTGCATGATTGCATTGTTGAAGCAAACGAAATTTTTCGTAGCACGCCACGTATGTCGTATGATAATGGGTAGCTAGCTTTTTTGGGTGATATTCTAAGCAAGATATGACCGAAGTCTAACCTGCATATGCACTTATTGATTGGGTAGTTGTCTGTTGATCGAAGATTTCGATTGACATTTTTAGGTGTGTGAGCCATCACTACCAATTCTACGCCAGCGTCATGCTTAGCCTAATTAGTGCTTTGTTTATTGCTTTTTCGTTTTCTTTTCTTTTTGGTAGAAATATATTGGCTATTCTTGAACCAAGCTTGGATTGGCTGGGTGGTTTCGGCCCTGATTTCCACACTGGAGACCAGAGTTCGAAACCTCCCAGGAGCATTTGGGAGGAGGATAATTTCTCCCTCCCCCCTCCTCTCTAAATACTCAGGGTTATTATTTCATGATTAAGCCCAAGATGGGATACCCATAGAAGCCCCGCTTTCTTACCTTTAAAAAATAAAAAATATTGGCTATTCTTGAATCAGAAAATTAATTTTTCGATGGGGAATCAATATTAAAATGACTATTCAAATTAAATACTCCCCGATTCAATTAAACAAAATAGAGTATATATCAATATTTACAAGGTATAGAAATTCCCAAACTTCATTTCTATAGCCAAAGCGTTGCCAACAATCTCTGAAACTTTTAGTAATCTTTAATTTATTAGTTGCTTAGTAGCTAGTAAAGAACGCAACTAAATCTTGCTTGCTCGACTCTTAATATCCTCATCCGTATCTCGCTATAAAACAAAACTAAAGTACAATAAAATTAGAAATTCGCTAGTATAAAAGTCAATTTAATTAGAACTAGTTAGTTTCACTATGTTAACCAAACTGATTTAGAATGAAAATTCTCCTTTAAAGTTCAGTTAACGTTGTCCGATTCAGATATTTTGTAGGACTTTTTCGCACAAAGGTTATGAAAAAGATAAACGACAATGATAAGGAAGATGATCGAAAGTCTTTATACTCTACCACCAAGTATTTTGTAATAAATGTATTCCACTGCTAAGACTGATATTTTATTTGTATTATTTTAGACATTTGTATGACTTGCAAAATTGCAATTCATGATCGAATTGCGACTTTTCCTATATAAAAAAAAAATGATTTTTCGTTCGAAAGAGTTCAACTAGTTTCAGTCCTACATCTGTTTAACTAAGAAGAGCGCAATTTGATTCTATTCAATAGAACGAATGATAGTTTTCAATGTTGAAGGATGTTGTAAACTTGTAAATTGTAATACATGCATGATAACATGAAATCTTATTATCCTAGTACGAGTATATGACAGAAGACTCATCATGGAACTTCCGAGTAAACGAAAAATTAAGAATATGTGGGGGATGTGGTACAGTGGTACATTGGTAGGTTTGTGGATTGCACTGTTTTCAAGTAGGATATGGTGGGTGAGTGGGGGCATGTAGCAATAAGAAATACAACGAGCATACATTAAACAACAGCAACAGCAGCTAGCATTGCAAATTTGCAATGGATTAGTCATTTGAGTCAAAGGTCAAAGATGGACAGTGCATGGAATGTGAAGCTGTGACCAGGCCCAGGTTGTCGCACTAATAATTTCTCTATCCTCTTCATTGGATCGAAACCCCCTCATTACATTACAAGACAATCAACATTCTTTCACTTTTCTTTTTCTTTTTACCTTTTTGTGCGGATTAGAAATCTCAGGCTGAGGCCAAACCAACGGGGGCCATACGGGGCCATTTTCCTTCTCTTCGGTTTTTCTAAACATTATTTTTTTGGATAATAAGCATTTCATTAGTGGTTAAGGTGGGAACAATCTCAAGTAGTTAAAATGATCTACCATAAGTTTCGAGTAATGAAAGGTTTTTTATGTGCAAAAGATCAGCCAAAAGTAAATCGCTACTAGAGGGGATTAGGGATTCGGGTACATCATTATCACGCAATAAACAGTTGCTTCTTACGTGACATTTTTGGTTTAGTTTTATACAGAAGTACATATATATGCTTCAGTTCAGTTCAAAAGTTTAGTTAATTCTCTTTCAATTCTTTTTATTTCATCGTAAAACACTCGATATCTATTTGTAATTTCTTTTATATAATTGAAAAGGTCGCATTATATATTTTCACAAAAACCCAATAGTAATGTATACAATCAGTTTTGTAGGGTCGTAATGACTGTAAATGAGCCACTTATCAAACTTAGCTATCCTTTTTTATCATTAGTTACCTCGTCTAATGTATTCCAAATTTTACAAATTTTACTCTATCGGGGAAAAATAGTATGCTTCTACAGTTCTACTTGAGATCACTTTCATATTTTTTTATTAAGAAGTTTCTGGGATTAAAGATAACTAATCATTGAATAAAGGAGATTGTAAATTATGGGGTCCAAATAGCTAGTACTGTAGCTCCAACCACCAGCTTGCCCTCTTAGTAGAAAAAAACTCAGCAATGAGGAGGAAAATTCCTAACCCGAGCCAGCGAGGACGGTGTCGTTTAGCTGGTGTTGCACGCGTGGGAGGAGAGAGAATGGAATGCGCCCCACGAGCCCAAAGAAGGGAAGGCCAAGTAGTGTCTCTGGTCAACCCGACAACAATGCCGGGTACAGCTTACTGTTGCTTCCCTCTCCTTAGCACGTGCAAATACCCCCTTCTCGCACGTGTGCCAGCTGTGCTAATTACTACAGTACATTCCTTCAATCAACTAAAGATACTGTGTGTTATTCCCTTAAAATTCCATTTAAGTGGTCCTGCTGATCTCTACTTGTACTGGTGCATGGACTAATTACAACCCAAATCTTAATTGTTTCATTACAAAATGGACTAATGGGCACAAAATGCTCTGCGCCGTATTCATCACATTTTCATCAATACAGTCTAAATTAGCTCATTTCAGTTTAATTCAATTTAGTTTATTAGCTTCTTCACATTTTACACAACAATTTTGTTCAATTTAATCCTGATAGAGACGACGCCTTTCCTATTATTTTAGTGTCATTGAACTTCTTTGTTGGTTAATTATGCTAGTAATTAATACTCCGTATGTCATTAGTTTGAACTTTTGTTTCCACGGTTCTACCACAATGCAATTCTATAAAGAGATGAACCTATTAATTGCCCCTTTTCTGGATGACAAGTTTCACATCGTGCAGCTGAATTGAAAGAAAATCTAATATATTAGAGTATATGCAGTTCAATTTCTCAAATTACTGTAGTGTAACTAGTGTTGGTTTTCAACTAATGAATCGCAATCTCTATCTTTAGATGTAGCTTGGGCATATATTCTATTGTTGTCAGCATCTTCTTGGAAAGTTCATAGCACATAACTTGAATTCTATACCATTATACCAATTTCGATGTAGATATCAAATATCAGATATGAAAACACCTAAAGTACCGCTGCATACTTGCATTAATCTGTCTGTATTATAATATCATTAATATGAAGTACAGAATTGAGAGTTATTTCTTTGACTAGATCAGTACCATTATTATAAAACTGTTGAACAGGACTGATGCCGGGCTGGCTGTTTTTAGAGTACGGAATTCTCAGATGGATCAGTGGAAAAGCACCTAGCTAGCAGTTGTGTTGGTCTAATAATGTGACAAAGTAAATACAGGAGACCAGTTAATGTGAAATATTTGTATGCTTTTGGATTTTAGTAAGATGTACTTTGGTGGTGCATTTGGGTACACTGCTGTTTGGTCTCCTCTGTTCTGTACAGTGCTCAAACGATCTGTGATATGCAGTCAACAAAGGCAAACTTTCAGAGTTTCAGAGCTCACTGTACAACAGTGTTTTGGTGTTAGGTTTGTTTTTGGACTTTTGCATCTATCTTTAACAGACTGGAAAGATTTTCAAGCGTATGACTGTACTAAATTACTAATACATCTATCTCAACTAAAGTTAACCAGGTTTGTTTATCCAAAGTAAATTAGGAACTACATAAAGTGAGGCTCCGAAACCCAATGCGTGGATTAGCTAGATCACTAGACTGAATATTAGTATCCGTTAATGAATACTCCGTATGAGAGTATACATAACTACGTAAGTCCTTTCTCTTCGTGAATGTGTTAATGGTGCAATATAATGAATTGAGTACTCTATGATGTTAGCTAGATTGCATAGAGCTAGCTGGTGGATCAGGAACCATTGAACTTCCCCTCTCACTCCATACAACTTTTGTTTATTTGAGAAAGCTCACTCCATACAACTTAGACCACAAGAAAAATCAATTTAGTTTCTATTTCACTATATCGTTTACGTAAGTTTGAATAAATGTAGGTTTTTTTTTGAAATCTAAACGTAGGGTTAATAATAAATTATTTCAAATTTAGTATATTTGATGCTAGTTTATTATTTTAAGAATGTAAATGCAATATTAATTTGCTGTTAGTGAAAGAAACTAATAATTGACTACACGCATACCATCACCATGGTTGTGACTAGAGCTTTGGTCTTCCTTAGTTTTCAATAGAATTGTAGAGCCCAATTCTAATATTTATATAGATGAAGATACAAAGGGTGAGGGAATTTGGAGAGAGAGAGATTTGTATAGCTTTTTGGATAATTATGGACGAGTCTCATCTTAGACCAAAAATAAATACTCGGTATTAAAAAACAAATAATAATGCCATAATCTAAGCTTATAAATATTCGAAAACAATATCTCTGTTTTCTTAAATAGGGGTATGGTTGCATACATAATGACCACGAGTACCCTCATTAAATGGGAATTACACTCGGTTGTTGTTGTTGTATAACCTAAGCTTAAAACCTTTTTGGAGGCTGCGTGACTAATAACAAAGTGTAAAATTGTAAATAATGCAATTGAATAGTACAGTATCAAATTAAAAGGCAGGCATATATTGCAGTATCCTATATTTCTTTAATACAGTATAATTGTTAATCGAAAAATGGATAACGTAGGAAAGACCACGATGGCACGAATAATTGGTTGGGGGCCTTGGGGCCGATATAAAGTTGCACTGTAAGGTCCGTCTCACTTTTTCCTATTAAAGTAGTTATTTAAAAATTAACTAAACAAATTAAATGAGGCTAATGAGTACTGATACAGAAGTATCTGAAATTGACATGATGCTGTTGATTCATTGTGATCCGAGAGCGTCAGAGCCTCCTCAGAGGTAGTGTGTTTTTTGTGTGATATATTGTGAACATAAATACTTACGGAATATAATCTAAGGAGTATCACATTTGCTGAAGAATATGTCATACAGTCACACCCCTCTGATCCGTTCGAAAAGAATGCAGGTCATATGTTCATTTTTGCTCGAATACAAAGTTGCAAAACAATTGTCCTTAGCTAACTCTTGAGTCTTGACAGTACAAAATTAGGATGAAAAATAAGGGTAATCCATTAAATCGTATGAAGTTTTGGACAAAGATCAATCACGACTAACCAAAAGTTAAATATAATATTGACTACTCGTAAACAACTATGGTTAGATTCTTGAGAATAATTGGTGATAGTGGTTGAGTCCATCTCGTCCTGGTCCAAATTCTAGCTTTGAAAACAAGATTTTGGTCCAAATTATATACTCCCTATCGGGCTATTTGCCAAAAGTTTTGACTGCCTATGACTATGAGTAGTCTATGACTATAATATATACTCCCTGAACTCGATCATGCTAGGCTTCTTGAATTGGCTAGCTAGGTTAAGTTGTTCCATCAATAAGAGCGAGGAGAAAGGGATTACTGATTAGGGATAATGCGTAGAGAAGCAATAGGCTATTGCGCGCATGCACCTTTATGGTATTGGAGCAATAGTCGATTTAGGAGTAATTGAAATAAATGGGTTGATGTAATGGTCTTTTACTCTGTTATATTTCATTTTCCAAAAGATGTGGAAAGACAAGATGATCGGAATATTGCCAATTCTTACTGTTATTGGAGCACTGTGTCACTTTCATGAACAATAAGATCGCTTATGCATGATTGCATGACCTTAATTTGCGTGCATATTACCACAAAATGCTAAGCGTTTTCGGTGATTCCTGGCCAAAGAATGTACGCAGTAGTGCACAAGTTTGCTAAAAGAAGCTAAGCTTATCCATTATATTAATTTTAGCTTATATATAGAAGGATTATATTCAATCTACTCCGATCCCACTTGGCCACTTAGCGTATCACTCATGATCCTTCATCTATCAACAAAGAACTAATTAAATGTCCATTATTGATTCCCATTTTCATTATTCAGATTAGAGCTAATTAAAAACCATTTTTCGCGCGATTTAGTTTGACAGATTATCTGGTTCGATATGTATTAGAGTGGTTTTAGCTAGCCGCATTGCGCATAGCGATTACGATTGGACTAGAGAAGTTCTATAGACATCAAATTTCGGATTTGATTCTCTCGACTCCATAGGGTTAATCATATGCAGAACTTATGATAATGTATATACATACAGTCAAACTTCGAAATAAGTACAGTTTTTTTATAAAAAAATATTAATTTTGATGCAGCCAGAGAACGTAGTAGCTTTCAAACATGGCGACTACTATGGCACAAACATCAAGGCCCCATTAACTCTTCTAGAATCTGGTTTAGAAAACCCAAACTGTAATCTGTGTATGCACGTACGTCGTCGGCTCAGGTGCTGAGAATACTGGAATGTTATTGTCCAGAAAATTATTAATTTTTGTTTTGTTGGACTTCTGATGAATGCTAGTATATGCTAGATTGCTAGCTAGGAAGACTAAATAGAAAAAGAGTACTCCTAGAAGACGATGAAAACGGGAGATGATTAAGCAGGTGCAAACTGAGAATAGGATTGCAAAACAATGAAACATTATCCTAGTTGGTGAACTGCTCCAGGAATTGAAACATCTGTTTCCATAGCTCCGACGCCTCCGAGGGCCGAGGCTGCAGTTTAAGCCTTTCGGAAGGTGAGGAAAAAAACTAGTGAGTAGAAATAGTCCCTATAGAGAAAGTTTTAGGAACTATTCATATGCTATTGTCTATATGCATCAAATTATGAGATTGTAGATTCATACAGTACTACAGTAGTTAAAATTGCTGAAGTAAGAACAATATTCGGAGTAATTATATATGCTTTTTCTTTTGTTGTTGGTGTGTGTCTCGCTATCTAGTAAGAATCAGCACATATACTTTTAGCTTGCCATTTCCCTGAATTGTATAAAGGCCAACACAAAAGAATGTGTGCGGATTCAATTAACGCCGTGGATGTCCTGCAATTTATTGGTAGATTACTATGCTGAGCCACACTTGGAATAGGAACTCTGTATTTAGTTTCCCTCATGCAGTCATGCTTGTCTTCACTTAGAAAAATATAAACCCATGTTCTTTTCACTCCTCTCTCTCTAATAAATCAAAGAAAGCCCCTCTTCTCTTTGGGTGAAAAAAAAATACACACAAGGTCCTAACTAAGTCCAACGCATACATAGCCGGATTCTCCCTAGTAACCTAGAGTAATAAGTCAAGGTATTCGTTTCTTAGTATCACAACAAGACCAATCGCTGCCTCAGATTAACCCTGATTATGAATTTTTTTACGTTGATAAAAGTGCTGACTTGAGCTCAATCCGACTTTATTAAAGTGAGCAACGCATCTTGAGCAGTGCGCAATTAAATTTTAATTACATGGTTGCTTTGCTCGTTCATCTAAGCATTGAATGGTGCCTTCCACAATTAACAAGTCATTGTTAAAGTTATCCATTAGCCGCCCTCAAGTGTCTCCATCCCTCAACCATGTGTACGAGTTTGTTTCTTTAATTTAAATAGGTTTCAACGGTTGTCTGAACTAAGTTGAACAAATTGGAAACTAATTTGAACTGGATGCATCTGAATCCTGTTACAAAGTATCACAAATCCTGAAACAAACTACTGAAAACTAGAAAGGAGTAAAAGTGTAAAACTAATAGAGATCCAAAATTGCAGAACCACAACCTGAGACAACAGCTTTAAAGAAAAAAGCTGATGACTTTGGGCTTCTGCACAGATTTTGCCTGATAGATATGTTTGCTTCATGTGGAGCAGAAAGCCGACAAGTAGAAAAGTTGTGATTGACTCACAACTGGATATTTAGTGCACAGTAGTGACAGTGGCAAATATAATATGTTCCTTCGACATCTAATTAGAGAACATCTGGCCCATTTGAGTTTGAATGAAATCACAGTAAGGCTAAACGGGGCTACTTGGGCCATACAACCCAATAGCGAATTACGCTGCCACTAGTCCAGATAAACACTACTCGTATGACTTGGAGGGTGTAGAAATTGGAGGTAAAACTGTACACTCAGATGCAAGGGTCAGAACTCAGAACACAGAAGCACTAACGCCTCTCAATTATGCTGCCTTCATACATCTCAACCACATTTGGCAAACCAACTGTTTGATCATCTCATGAAAATCCAAAGGGCTGGCAAGTGGCAACCAAGATTACAAATTTGGAACCTCCAAGGACGTACAATAGGGCCAGAGGAAAACTGCGTATGAATGTTTAACTGCATTGAAGCCATTGGCATAGGCCCTGACACTGTGACACTACTCTTGTTTGCTACCACACTCTTGAATCTTGGTCCTTCACATCTTAACCACCCACCACCGCCAAAAAAAATTGGGTAAAAGCTTACGACCGAAGTTGCATTGCACCTATATTAACAGATCATAATGACAGCAAAAACGCCAACATTGTCCCCACAATCCACCAGCAATGAAGCATTGGAGTCGAGTTAGCAAGGCTGTGAATAGGTGCTGCAACTGGTGGGGTAGGAAGAGCCTCAGGTTTGTTGCATGATCCATATGTCATATTCGGCTGCAAAGGAAGAAAGTAGCTCAGATATGGTCACTGAAACATCATCGAATCAGGAGCTAAGCCCAAAATTATGGGACAAAAATACGGTACAACCAGTATTCAGACACATGTTTTCATACAAATCTATCAGTGGTTTCACATTCTTAGTTTACCCAATTTCTTTCACCAACGCTTCACGCTTTTGATTTTTGTGATGCAAGCAATAAACAATATCATGAATACAAAATGTAATAGCATTTCACTTACCCTGCACTCAGCAATGTTTGAGCAGCCACAAACCAGATGACCATTGGCCTCATCAACAGCCTCTGGAGCTCCACCCCCATCACTTCTCTGCAGCAATCAAGCAAAATAATACACACAATGATTATCTCCTATGACTAAGAGATTATCCACTAGCCATTTATCAATGGTTATTATTCCGACCTCTAAGCTGCTGAAGTTCAAAAAAAAGAGTCCAGTATTGTACCTTGTAGAAGTCAACAGCAACAAAATTAGCCCATCTTTTCCCTGCTGCATTATAACAGGTGTTTAACATGCTAATAAGAGGAGCTGAGTTATGCTTGCATGCCGTGGCTATATCTGGAGCATCAGGAAAATAATTGACCAACACTAGGGCCCTAGAAGTGGCATTCAGAGGAAGTGATTCTGCGCGTTTTGGACATGAGCCTGTCACCATCCCACCATTTCCATCTGAACAAAAGAAATTTAATTAACATAATGCAGTATTTGATGCAGTGACAGATTTAGCTCTGATAAGTAGTTTAATAATAAGGCAACCATGATTAAGTACATTGATTTTCCACTATGTATGACCATTCATAGGCAATCCCTTCAGCAGCCTCTTTACTTCTCTGTGAAGTGAAAACCACCAGCCGCTGATTCTTTTGGATCATATCATCAACTGTAGGCCAATCTCCTCCATTTTTTGGCATTCGAGAAACAGGAAACCAAAACTTTCTGAGCCCAGCAGCATCAAATACTTTTGTTAGACCCTTGGGAGATGTAACATAGTCTTCAATGATAATTGTAATGATCTCAGATGGATTTGCCTCCAGAAACACTTGAATTTCCTTCAAGACATTGATGGCTGGTTGCTAGTTCATAATAAGCAAGTCAGATAAGTTCAAACTAAGACACTGTCCTCTTTGACAGAGTCAACGAGCGATAACTATGATTTGAGAAAAGAATTACTCTTGGACAACCACAAAATCAGATACGTCTGAACATGGATTGAGTTCAAATATTTGCAGACGCATACTTACAAATGATGTATAGTTGTAACATTTCCCACCAAACGAGTGACATAACCATATATCATTCTCAAAGTCATACATATCGAGCATTAGTCCTCTGACACCGTTCTGCAAGGGGAAAACAAGCATTTGCCTTAGAAATAGTCAGTGCAACACAATATGTCAACACCAATTTCCACTGTCATTTTCCTCCCTTCTATTTTATTTGTGGCGGTTGGGCGGAGGGGTTTGGATACATTAATTTAACTGCATTTAGGTAGTAATCCCTCTTTTCACAAGGATAAACATGAAACTATCAACAACTAAGTGAATTATTTCTAAAGAACAAAGTTGGTCCATAAGGAAACCATAGATGAGCAAAGAAGCAGAATACATGAGAACAAACGTTATCACACAGAATCCACATAATTCACCACTTTCCCGATCATTTAAGCTTACAGTAGCAGCATATCACCACATTTAGATATCCTGTTAAAAGTGAGTACATCAGTTTATTATTAAACCACAAAATCATCCACAAAGCAAACCAAGTCTGCTACAAAAAGCTATTTAGGAATGCCAACTATATGTAACCCTTCACTGAAGACAATGATGATTCTTGCACTCTAATTTAAAACACACCATTCTTCAATTAGAAGTCAAGAATATAATTTATCAAGCAACCACCTCCCATATAAAAGGCCATAGGCTAGAAAGTAAAAAGTGCTAGAATATTCTACCGGAAGAACGATATTACACAGTCGTCAGCACGCTCTGGTCTTCCTTTTTTCAATTACAGTTCCCATATGGGCGCCACTTCCAGCTTTCAAATTGACTATAAAGAATAGCTCATTCAGGCTTGAATCCATATTATTTAAGCATTACTTAGTAATCAACTAGCTGAAAAGAGAGGGCTGAGCTAAGCTTAACTACCACCATCTGACCATCATAACTGATACTAATATACAACTAACCCGAACTTTAAATATATTTGGGCACACAGCATGTACATGGCAATGATTACCGTCTTGTGTTCCAATATAATCCAACGGTTCGAGATTATGTATAATATGTGTCAAAGTCTCAAAGAATAAAGCTAATGCAATACTAGACTACTAGTCCTTAAACAATTTGATCAATTAAGTCAATACAACAACAACAACAACAACGCAAAATGAAAGAAAAGCCCCATTTGAATTGAAACTTCTAATTCAACCAATCAATTCAGTTCCGAAAATAGTACATTCCTTCGCAACATCATCACGCAAACAACAACAACAGCAACACGAAGAGCAATTTCCATTTCTAGCAAAACACAAAAGCAAACAATCGTACCAACAAACACCAAAATTCAATTATCAGTTTATCACCCTGCTTCACTTTTAATCAATCAACTTTCTCTGATTTTCTTTTTCCTTTTCCTTTTTCAATTAAACAACGAAAACTCGCTTTGAAAAATTCTCATTCAAAGCCACATTTCTCAAATTAAAGGAAATGAAATGATAATAAATCATGTCACAGCGAGCATTAAAAATAAACAGGAAATTCTGAAGCCCTAAAAACAGTAAAATCACAAAAATAAATAAAATTATTACTTCAAAATTAAAGAAAATGAAATGACGGCTGACACTGCTATATATACACACATACATTGAGCTGAGAAGTGACAGAATCCTGCTGGTTCGTAGGAGCAAGAACCACCGAACCGGTAGCGGACCGCTGACCGAGCCGAGCGAAAGCATTGTGCGTCGTTAGCCATGAGTAGTGATTAAACGGCAGCCCTTTCACCTGCAAAATAATAAACAAAATAAAGTCACTTTCAAATAAACAAACAGAGAAGAGAGAGAGAGTAATGCTAGTGGTGAAAGCAGAGAGCTGGTTGCCTTGGAGATAGGATTAATAGGCTGGACACGTGTACACCTCGGACGAAGGTTTCCGTTTGCTACACAAGTCTCGCAGTGTAAACCAGCGTCGCAGTTTTTATCCGACGCGCATGTTGTTCCTAGCTTTAGAAGAGAGAGAGTGAAGTCCGTCAGTCCGTAAGTTGAATATTAAATAAAAAGGAAAAAGGAAATGAGGAGGAGAGAGAGTGGAGTTGAGAACTACCTTGAGAGCAGAGGTGAGGTTGAAGGAGAAGAGAAGGAGAGTTGTTGTAGTTATGAGGAGAATTGAGCGGGAATTATTATTATACGAGGATGATTTCATGGTGAGTTTTTTAAGTTTTTAGTGAGAGAAGTGAAAATATTGGGGAAAGTGAAAATGAAAATGGTGGGGGGCAGGTGGGTATTTATAGGAGTGGGTTAGTGGCTAGTGAGTGGGGGGTGAGGGGAGAGAATGGAGCGCACGTCACGTCATGCTGGCTAGTGGCTAGTGTTTGGTGGTTGCAGCTCAAGGAGGTGGCCGTTGGCGTAGTAAGAAAAAGTAAAAAGTAAAAAGTAAAAAGCGTTGGTGAAGATATTTGTTATTCATTTGTGTTGGACTTGGGTAAGCCAGCCCAGCAACAAAGGTAGGTCAGGTCGTCGTGGGTTAGATGGGGATGAAGTAGTTGGATTAAATTGTCGCCGGTCATGACTCATTACTGGTTACGTTTAAGGTTGGGCTGCTTTGACTACATTTGGTTCTCTAAATGGATGGTGACTAGGATGAAGTCGAGCTTTTTGTTCTCAACTTTCTTTGCAATAAGTTACGGTGATTTAACTCGTTTGTTGTTGTGTTTTCTTTGCAATAAGTTAGTTTTAGTTTAAATCAATTTAAGGGTAACAAATTACAATTAGCAGATAGCAGAAGGAGATAGCAGATTGGAGATTGATGTGAGAGAGATAATGACAAAATAAGAATTGAACAGATTGATGTGAGACATAAAAAGACGAGATATGCTAAAAAAAGAGCAGATAGCAGATTTGCCAAATAGGGCCATAATACATCATCCCACTTTCAGCGCACTGCGGTAGGAGGACTGTAGGAGGTTCCATACCAAATGAGTAACTCGTTCATAAACCCATTATTAATTGATCCTATTGGATATGGAACTGTTGGAACAAAGGATTACTCCGTATGTTCCTCTTATGGTTATGGCGGTATGGCCTATGGGACAAATAAATGAATCAGATCACATGCCACATTGAGACGCAAATCGCAATGGGCCAAACGTGAATAGGCCTAAGGACTAAGGAGTATACATTTCGTGTACTGTGGTCCTTTGAGAAGTTGAAAACTATGAAATGGAAAAGCACTTGCCGTTATGAGTATGGTTACACATTCTTGTAGTTGTGGTACACGTTATTCATTGCTTCTGTTTCTTTGAATTTTCTTTCGTTGGCATTACTGTTGTACTCGCATAAATTGGGTACATAGTTATGTATGTGCTGCCACCCAAAATTAAATTTAGAGGGAACACATCAGGCATTATTGCAAAAAATATCAATGATTGTTGGCGTGAGAACAGGGCAAGTAAAGGAGTAGACGAGATCTCCATAAACGCAATCGAAGCAATTAAGACATTCTAGTAGTCTATTACTCATTTTTCAATCGTCCCCTTTTTCTTGTTGAGAGTTTTTACTGAAGTTCATATTTTTTAAAAAGGTGCATAAGATAAACTAGGGCATCTAATTTCGAGGATTTATAATCTAGAATAACCATAGTCTATAATGTATATTGTTGGCAAGGATAGAGTTGGTCGCATCTCAAATTGGGATGAATTGGACACGATCACACGACTTACCAAAGAATTGAATTATCTAAAGGCGTCTCATCAACGAAAAGGAACTAAACAACTAGAGTAATTGTCGTTCAAACGAAGCGTTTGACGTAATTTATACAAACTTTTCCTTCTTCAATCTTCAATATTGTGTCCTGCTCCATTTTTTTTACCGTGTCAAATCATTTTGTTCTTGTCTTTGATGAGGCATGAAAACAAATCATGGTTGCATGTGCTATTTTGGTGTGACGAGGCATGAAAACGACAAATCATGGTTGTATTAGTGAATTGGCAAAGAGTAGTCGTTATATTTCTCAAGACAAATTGCTCCAAATATAATGTACACCCGGTGTACGTGTGTACACAATGTGTTTTTCATTTTTTTCCAAAGCATTATAATACAAATTTTAAGTCACTTTTTGAATGTCATTAGTCAATCATTTTATTATTAGTAATAAAATCCATCAATGTACGTGTATATCTGGTGTACGAAAAACTTGCTAGACAGATATAAGTTTTTTTTAGGAGCTTTGAGGAGCTATCCTCACCCCAAACAATATTTAGTACTCTCATGCAGAAAGTCTGCGCCTTTATGGTATCCTTTTTTTTCCAGCAGTGATTACATAGAAAATTAGTTATGACTAATAAGAGAGTATTGACTAATACTCCATCCAATTTCTTTTAAGTTTATGGTTACTTTTTCATCAAATTTTATGATCCATCAAAAGTGAGGGATAAATGGCACAAATACTCCCTCATATCTTGAGTAATACTCCTTAATGGTGAAAGTGTAATTACGGACCCATGCCATTTGTAAAGTAATATAAAAAAAATGAGTTGTGAGAGAGGGATTTTGGGTATTTAGATCATTTACCATGTGGCCAACCATTATTAATATACATGAAGTAAAAAAAAAAAACAACCCACTATGGGAAGTGTGAACTTCAAATTAAAAGAAACCGGAGGGATATATTGTGTGACAAAAATCACCTTGTACACACTTACGTTGTGTACCTCAAAATTGAGGTTAAACAATTGTCTTAACTTGTTCTATTTTTTCATGTAAAAAAAGAATAAAAATGAATTTCACCTCATTTTCTTTTCCACTGCACTTTGACAAGAAAAATACACGATTAGAGATATGTTTTTTTAAAGGTAAGAAGGTCCATTCCTATGAGTCTCATATCGAGTTGGCCTAGGGCTAATAGGCTGAACATTATAGAGATGATGGAGGAGAAGGAAATAAACCCAATGTTTTGAAAACCGAACAGGGCATCAAACCGGTCTCTCAAAAAGTTCACTCGTTTTACCGGTTTAACAGGTTCAACCGATGCTAAAACGGTTAAAACCGTGATTTTTTTATTATTTAAAAATTATTTTTTAAAAAGTATATTTTTAATTTTTTTTCCTGGTCAAACTTGGTCAAGAATCAGATGAAAACCGATCGGGTTTGACCAGTCTAACCAATTTTTGACCAAGTTTGACCATCCGGTTTTTATCCATTTGAAAACCGACTGGACCACCGGTTCCCGGTTAAACCGATTGAACCGACCGGTCCGGTTTTCAAAACATTGAATAAACCTCCCCTCCAATGCCCCTCCTCTCGTGTATGGAAACTAAGGGTGTGTTTTGGTCGGCTGAAAATATCTGAACTGAAATTGAATTGAACTGAATTTTTTTTGAAGAAAACTGAATTTATTTGAAAAACACTAAATGTAGTTATAAATTATAACTATAAATGAAAAAAACTGAAAAATGCTGAACTGAAAAAAACTAAACTGAACTGAACTGAAAAAAACTAAATTGTAGTATTATTGATGAATAAAACACAGCCTAAGGTCAATTATCAGTAGATCAACGTCACTAGTGGATTAGAGATATGCGGATAAGCGGATATGTGGAAAAACCGAATAAGCATCCAAAAAAGGCATTGATGACGTTAATGTAACATGTTCCTAGAGTAAGAAATAATTCATCATTTCATCCGAAAGGTCAGTTCATGTTTAGCTTGTTAGGACCCCAACACATAACCCTCCTCCTAGACCCCATCATATTCCACATTATTCCTACTTTAGCAAACATGCCATATTGTCATACCATAGAAATCATACATACCTATACCATTGATAACACCAACTACAATGACCTCTGCACAGTACATTAACATAAAAATAATCACTTACTCTACACTAAAGAAGTGAAGCATGAGCATCCCAGTGCAGTGGCAGTGACCTGTCCGTGACCCAAACAAACAAAACTATCTCAAACGACTCAAACTAACTAAACAAACAACTAAACAAGTAAACATAACATAACAACACAACACAACTTAACAAACAAAACCAAACCCGAGAAAGAAAGAGAGAGAGGGGAGTTCTTTCTTTCTTTCTTTCTTAGCTTGCTTGCTTTATTTCTTTGCTTTCTCCATCACTTTCTTTCTTGGGTCCTCAAAGTGAGGTTCTGCTAACTAACAAAGATGGGCATTTACAGTTTCTGCACCACTTTCACTGCAGCCGCCAATGTAAATGCCATTGTTATTGCCGCTGCATTGGCAACAGCTGTCTTTCTCCAAATATTGCAGCCTACCTTTTCACTCCCAGGTTTATATCTCTTTTCTTTTCTTGCAAATTATGTACTATCTTTCTTTTTGACTTTGTGGGTCTTTGGTGGTTTTATGTTTTGATGATTTCAGATTAGGACTTGTTAGCTTAGAATTAAAAAGTTACTATCTGTTGACTGATCTTGACCCTATATTTATCTGTTTTTTAATGTTTGTTTGACTTAGTAAGCTTAGTTTGCTGTTTGCCTTTTGTTTCTTGGTGGGTATCCTGAAATGTGGGGGAAACATGGTTTCTTTGTTGCTGAAATGACATTATTCTACTGTGAAGATGACATGATTGAATCTTGTTTTTTAATGCTAACAGTGTGCTATGTTACTATGTTAGCAGCTAGCTTTAATGTGTTGTTGTTGGTTTTGATACTTTGAGATTCTTGATTGAGTTTAACTGATTGGAAAAATCAGTTTTATTGATCATGTGTTTTGAGTTACTAGCAAGGAGAAATGTAACAAAGATGTTTGAAAGAATGTAAGGTTTTGGCTTTATCATGTATTCATGTTGTTACAAGAAATGTGGGAGCTTTGTAGGAATTTGGGCTCTGAAGCAGGTTTTAATGTAGTGATCATGAATGGTATCATGAATTGTAAAGTAAAATGAGCCATAATGAAGATAGGGGATTGTGCTAAGTGATCCTTTGTAGTTCTTGTTGTGTAGGGAAAGAGGAAAATTTATTGGTATTTATCAAATTACTTAAGAAATTGAGAAATGGGATTTTGGAACAATATGAAATGTCATAATCAAGGCCACCCCAGTGGGAGAATACCAAATTAAAGTTTTTTTTTTTGGGATGGAAAAAGGAATTGCTTATCTTTATGGCCTTTTTCTGCATTTGTGTTATCAGGATATGAAATATCTTATATTTAAACAGGATTGGGGGTTGTTGATTCTCTTGTATTGTTAAGATGCTTAAAGTGAAGATGATGCCAAAGTAGGGAAACCTAGGTTCTTTCCTTAGTGTTGGAAGTGCACATGCCTGCATTTTCTTTTTAATTTTAAAAACAGAAGGCCTGGTAAATTTCTCATTCACTGGTATTCTCGAATGAGGGAGGGTGGAAATGCGGAATGGATGTAAAGGATTTCCCTTTTTTTTATGAGGCTCGGCTTCTTCATGCCACACTTAAGTTTTTCTGTTAGTTTGTAATGTTGTCAGTTCTGTTCAGTGATCCTCTATCTCACTTACAGGATGCCCCTTGGACATGAGCGGATCCAACTTCACTCTGGTAGCCTCGCTCTGTTCCAATCCCAATGAACGAGGAAAATGTTGCCGTTACATCAATGCCTTTGTTGCACTCTCTGTTGCTCGCTATGCAAATAGGACTGGTAATCTTGGAGTTGATGCCGATCTTTTTGATATTTGTCTCCAGTCAATTGCACAAACCTTAGAGCTTTATGGAGTTCCGCCTAATGCAACGGGTCTTTGTGGGTTCGGCGTTAAAATTCCGTTGAATTATGAGTGCAAAGGAAGATCCAGTGTCACACAGATGCTACAGTCTCCAGGCTTTGCTGATGTAGCTCAAAGTTGCAGAGTTTCACTTTTGGAAAAGAGTGATTGCAAGAATTGTATAAATGCTAGCTTATTTTACCTTCGTCAGATAACAGCTGCTGATGATAATATCACGAGGATCACTTGTAGAGATGCTACTTTTGCTGCACTTGCCAGTCAGTCTGACAATGTATCAGCAATTGGATTTGCTCGATGTTTCTTTGGTGTTCCAAAGATCATATCCTCAGGTATCCATTACCATCAGTTTCTCTTATATCTTCATTCTACAAGTTGTTGTATACATGAAAATCGTGGTCCCCTAATTTACATCCTTTAACTACTCAAGGGCTGCATGTAAATTACACAATAGAGCAATGTAATCATCTTTACAATCTTTTATCAGACTATGACATATATCAGCACTATCTCTCTGGGTGTGGTTATTTTCTATTCCTTGCTTCTTTCTTCTTGTTCGTATGTTGGAGCTCCGTATTCTCTTGTTACAGTTTATGGCTTGGTGAACTCTTTGTCTGAATTCTGAATGCATCTCTTTCTTCACCCTTGAGATTTTCTTTTATGCTTGACGTTACATTTAATGTTTAGTTTTACTTCTATTTTGATATGCCTTGTGATACAATGTTCAAGGTGGTTAGTTGAGCGTGGCCTGCTTATCCTATAAGAGGAAAATGGTAAGGGCTGTGTCTTCGGCAAAAAATTCTAGTGTGTTTTCACCTGCTCACTAATGTCTCAACACTTGTGAGATTATGACTGCTGCCTTACGGTCTTATCAGTACATTACCCAGTTGTGGTTTCCACTTTCCAGTCGACTCTTTGTGTTACCCTAACCCAGCCACTGATTTTTCTTCAACGTATACAAACTTCTGAGAGGTGATTATTAAGCGCAACTATTTTCGATTTGAGACGAATAAAACTAAATAAGTTTTCTGAAAGGGGTGAAGAATCCCTTTGTTGATCTATTGTAAAGTTTCTTTGTCTGTAGTATTGAATCATTGCTGTCATCTGACTGGCATTAGTTTATTCATGGAAGTTTGTGATATTAATCCCTTTTTTGTGGCAGCTTCTGAGCCATCCTCTTCTCCTTTACCTCCCATGGCATCTCCAACTCCCCTGCTTGCTGCAAGCCCGATTGAGTCCTTATCAGCTGTATCTGTTGAAAAGCACCACTCGAATCAACTCATGGCTATAACTAGTGTTGGGATTGGTGTTACTGTGATCTCGTTTGCACTCCTGGTGGTATTAGTACTGCTTATCCGCAGGAAAAGTAAAGAGCTCGATGATTCAGAGACTGGTTTTAAGCCCTCAAGGGTTCCTTCTTGTCGATCTGGACGGAAATTTCAAGAAGGTACGATAGGAACCCTGCTACATGTCACCCCTTGCTTTATTATGCTTACCATTGTTTTGTTTATCTATTTCCGCTCAAATATATCATTGCAATTTTATTTTATTTTATTTTTCGTTTTCCCATCACCTTAGTGCAAAAGTGTGAAATTGCTTGCAGGACCTTCCTTTATGTTTCGTGAATTTAGCTACAAGGAGACAAGGAAAGCAACTAACAACTTTGGTACGATTATTGGACAAGGGGGATTTGGAACAGTGTATAAAGCTCAGTTCAGTGATGGTCTAATAGCTGCAGTAAAGCGGATGGACAAAGAATCAGAGCAGGCAGAGGATGAGTTTAGTAGGGAAATTGAGCTTCTGGCTAGACTTCATCATCGTCACTTAGTGTCTCTTAGAGGTTTCTGCATGCAGAAACAAGAGAGGTAAACAGCGTGAATGTGGAGAAGCTTTTGCATGCATGAGCATTTTAAATATTAAGATCTGACTAAGGACTTTTGTTTGTAGGTTTCTCGTCTATGAATATATGCAAAATGGAAGCTTGAAGGATCATCTTCATAGTGAGTACTTCTACGTTCAGTCAATCCTGTTTTAAGCGATAAATGTTTGGGTTGAACTCTCGGGTGGAGTAATGTTTAGGGGTTAATGTTGTCATGCTTACTCTACATCTGATACTAAAATTTGTTTTTGGTATAAACAGCTCCCGGTAAAGATCCACTTGGTTGGCAGACAAGAATACAGATAGCGATAGATGTTGCGAATGCGCTGGTAATTTGTTTTGATTGCAGACATGCTATTAATTGCTTTCTAATGAAAAATGCTAGTTTATTTCTTTTCCTTAGTGCTTACATGTTGGGGTGTTACCTGCAGGAGTATCTTCATTATTACTGTGACCCTCCACTTTGTCATAGAGACATCAAGTCCAGCAACATATTACTGGATGAGAATTTTGTAGCAAAGGTAATTTTCGTCTTCCTACATCAAGTATCCTCATACTTCTGGTTCTTTTGATGTGAAGCTGTGCAATTGGGATATACCATGCATTTAGTGTTCAAGTATTCAACTAGCTAGTGCTACAGTCCGTCGCTTATGATCTAGAAACTAAAACATCAATGTGCTGGAACTTAAAAGCCTAGTCTGTTGATTTTTGTCTCCTATCCTGGTATCTTCATCATGAATCCATTTTGGTTGAAGTACAAACTCTCAGCATTTGATAGTGAAGGTTTCTTCTGTGCAGTGCACTGGTTTTCACTTATATTAATCTTCATTGCATTTGTTTGTATGTGTTATTTCATCTACTCTTGAATCTTCAATTGTCCTCTCCTTTGTTCATGATAAATTACATGGTTGATTCTTCTCATTTAGCAATCTTATAATTGACTTTTCCTCCAGGTTGCCGATTTTGGCCTTGCATATGCAGCAAAGGATGGTTCTATTTGTTTTGAGCCAATAAACACTGACGTTCGTGGAACTCCAGGTTTGCCATATGAATATTATGATGGTTTACTTTCAACATTTTATGTACTCAGGAGTGACTTTAATGTTACATGTCTCCAGGGTACATGGACCCTGAGTATGTTGTCACTCGAGAGCTCACTGAAAAGAGTGATGTATACAGTTACGGTGTTGTACTTCTAGAGCTGGTCACTGGAAGACGGGCGGTACAAGACAACAAAAATCTTGTAGAATGGGCCCAAGTATTCATTTCCTCTGAAACGAAACTGTCACAAATTATGGACCCTAATCTTAAAGAGTTTTTTGATTACGATCAGCTTCAGACCATTGTGACAATTGTGAAATGGTGCACTCAACCGGAAGGTCGATCTAGACCTTCAATCAAGCAAGTTCTGAGGCTTTTGTACGAAAGCTCTGACCCAATGCATAGTGGGTTCATTCGGTCTATTCAAGACGAGGTGTATAAAGAGGATCAAGGGGCAAGAAGGCCGAGCAAAGGAAAGAGTGATAGGGGTGATATGGCAGTTCACAGTGGTGAAGGGAGGTTAGCTTCTTCGTCAAGTACCAACAAGTCTTATGGCAGCAGGAGCTTTCTGCTTGAAAATGGTTCTCCGCCATCCCCTCCAAATTTACCTTCTCTTTGAATTGGAAACCTTGTACAGTTGATAGACGCAAGTTTTGTGTACCTTCCCGACAAAGAAGTGACGGCTTCCCCTCATGCATGGTACAGCTCCAATATTCTTTTGTAAACATCAACCTAAATTGGGGAATTATGAAGTGAAATTCTTTCATTACAATGAGTTTGACAATCTGCTAACCAGCCCAACTAGACCTTGTCCTTGTCCCCAACATACTGCATTTCCATATCCTGACACAGTAACTGTATCAAGCTATTTTTTCGATTTTTTCGCCTCTTACAAGCTGGGGTGTTCATACTTCATTATGTTTCCCTCCTGTGTAGTTCTGCAGATACATTCTTTATAATAATGTAAACTAACTGTTATCATTTCTGTATAATCCAAGCATTCTTCTGGTTGCTCTGTGACTCAGTGAGGCTGTAGCCTGTAACCGCAATTCTTGCCTGTAACTGTGTCATTGTTTCAGACTGGTCAAGGCAAAGACTGGTTTTGGGCTGGCTTTCATTTACTGTTGCTTTGCTTTTGTTTCGTCATTTTATTTTTTTCTGTTTTGGGGGAATGACCTGTGCATTATTGCTCACCTTCGGCAGTAAATTGCACCAGTTGTCTCGCATCAAGAAGAAAACATAAAAATTGCACCAGTTGCCAATGTTCACTGACGGTTGTCTATCTATAGACATCCCGTCTCTCCCACACCTACCCAAAAGTTAACACAATTATGGGTTTTTAGTTTGGTAAAAATTTGTATGAACCCGTTTGATATACGAGAGTGAGACTGGGTGAGAAGGGTTATTATTGTTTGCACAAGGGGCATACGTGAATCGGTTTTATACAATTTTTTGTGTTTTAGTTTCAATTAGTGGTAAATAAATTTTCATAATCTGATGAGTGATGACTGATAAAAAGAAAAAAGATCACTCAAAGAGGAATAATATCGGAGGCTCATCTGATTTCTTTCCATGATTAAATGGCATGCAAATATGAAAATTCCATCCAACTGTTGTCTTTAACTTCAAACAGTTCAAAGCAAAATGCGGTACAGTAAAAAGCGGTGAACTCAAGTAGGAAAAAGGAGCTTTCGCCAGGGGTTTTCTCACTTTTGTTGTCTTTAGCCTGATATAACTCGAGAGATAGCGACACATCTGTTTAAAAGTGATCAACAGACGAGGACACCTGCTGCTGCTACAAAACTTTGAGTTCTTTTCCTTTCTTTTCATTTTTGTTTTCCTTTTTTTGGGCACCATTTGCAACCATGTCTTTTTCTCCTAGCAACTGTCACAACCTTTGGTCACCACAATTCAGTGCTTCATCTCCCAAACTTTCTCCAGGTTTGCCTCCGCTCTCTCTCCTTAGTTTCTGGTATTGAAATGTTTGTTGTTTTAAGGTGACATTCTACCATGCATTTCAAGTTTTAGACTAGTTCCCTGTGATACAACGGAATTTCCTCATTTCTTGCAAGTACTATGACTGTGAATTGGAAGTTTGATCATGATCATGTAGATGATGTGTGCGTGGTTACTAGCCCTTTGTGAAATAATTTGTCTTCGTGTCTTCTCACATTGTGATATGATGATTAGCTAGAGAACGGGTTAAAGGAGAGAATATGACTGCTACTTGATAGTACAACAATTTGGTTCTCATTGCATTGCTTTGAGCCTGTGAATTGAGTAAGGGCCCTTAAATTAGCATAGCATAACACTTTCCTCAAATTAACTCCAACATTGTATCAAATTCTCATAAACTAAGGTACTAAGTGGGTCATTCTGGAAAGTCTCTGATTTTTCGGGGTAAGGCTGCGTACATCACACTCCCTCAGTACCCCATCTGAGATGGGACTAGATTGAGTTGTTGTTGATTGTACCAAATTCTCAGTGCGCATCGTTTCATAGAGTCATTTTGTTTTGGGTGTGTGTGTCTGGTGGGTGGGTGGGGGGGGGGGGGGGGT